>CAUYON010084643.1:0-122666 GCA_963573935.1 Arctocebus calabarensis
CACCTGTAGTCCCAGCTATTTGGGAGGTGGAGGCAAGAGACTCGCTTGAGCCCAGGAATTGGAGGTTGCTGTGAGCTGTGATGCCACAGCACTCTATCCAGGGTGACGGCTTGAGGCTCTGTCTCAAAAAAAAAAAAAAAAAGATTTGATAATGGTCTTAAAAATCCTTTGGTTCTACTACTCGGGAGGCTGAGGCAAGAGAATCGCTTAAGCCCAAGAGCTGGAGGTTGCTGTGAGCAGTGTGACACCACGGCACTCTACCCAGGGCGATAAAGTGAGACTCTGTCTCTACAAAAAAAAAAAAAAAATCCTTTGGTTCTACATGACTTCTAGCCTCCAAAGGATCAGCCTGGATCGGCGGCAGCCTCCTCTCTTGTCCTCCACGGGCTCTTTCTCATTCCCTTTCTTCCCATTGAGCCATTCTGGGCCACAGAAACAGGTCTTTTCTGGTTCTCCGATTTCTTGCAGTTTGTTTTTTTTGTTTTTTGTTTTGGCCGGGGCTGGGTTTGAACCCACCACCTCTGGCATATGGGACCGGCGCCCTACTCACTGAGCCACAGGCGCCGCCCAGGTTCTCCGATTTCTTAGCCAGCCTCAAGTGGGCCTACGTTTTTGAATAATCCCCTTTGCTCTCCAAACAAGAGGACCCTCTGACAACACGCTCTTTATGAACTCTTTCTCCCTTGCCAACTCTTGTGGTTTAGCCATGGATAAGTGTATTAGCTCCAAACGAGGAGTATGTCAATGATTCCCCATGTGAGTCTTAAAGGCAAAAAATTTCCTAAGACACGCCGGGACACATATTGGTGTGATAAGTAGAGGGGAGGAAGGCTCTGTCACATCCTAAGTGGTCATGGAGAGGAAGTGGTTTCGTGTCTGGACTATTAAGTAACATTCTTTCCTGGAATAAGGAGCTCAACCTTTCTACTTCCTCAAACATACAGGGTGGACGATGCCTTCAGGATACCGAGTGAAGTGGATGGATGGTGATTTCACATCTGCTGTTATGGGTCTAAGAAAACAACTGGGTAAGAGCTAGAGGGTGGGCTGGGGCTTGTCCACACTATTCTCAGAGGACACTGACCCCGGAAATGTAGGTAAACTCAGATTTGAATTTGATTCATTCAGTATCGGATTTCCCATGGTGGGCTCAGCAGTTGTGACTGCAGAGGAAGAAGAGGAAGCCTATTTCTCTACCCCACAAACCTTCCTGTTACACACAGGGTGTGAAGTCAGGGTTGAGGGTGAATGTGTGCAGCTGTCAAATAACTAGTTTTAGCTAAAAGCAAAACAGCCCTGTGGGGACCCATGAAAAAGACCTGCTTGCCCTCTGACATTCTCCTCACTCTTGCTCAGGCTGGTCTGGAACTCCTGAGCTCAAGCAATGCACCTGCCTCAGCCTCCCAGAGTGCCAGGATTACAGGCATGAGCCCCGCACCCGGCCTATCTTCCCAGCTCTTAGCACCGCCACTGTGGAACTGGCTCTTTGATCTTCTGTTTCATGCTAACCAGTTTGTTCCATTCAATCATAATAGCATAACGAAGCAGTATGGTGACACTGTGTTCTGGTGATTCAGTCCATCGCTTGTTAATTTTGGTTTCTATGGGCAAGGCGGCCTTGACTACAATACCTAAGTCTTTCTTTCCATCCAGAGAGAGAGGGAGTTAGAAAGCTGAGCCTAGATAAGGGCTTTGTAGAGCTCTGAGGAGTGACATTCTGAAGGGCAAGAAAGGTGCTGGAGATTCTTGTGGTAGGTCCTTTAGCAATCAGTTTTGCTACTTGCATTTGCTGTATTTTCAGCCTCTAGAATACCAGATGTTCCCATATTTGAAGGTTTCCAGAAGTATGCAGGCCTTTGCCAACAGAAAGCAGTCCCTTGGTGGAGGGAGCGGGGGCACTCAGGAATCCTGACGAATCTAATAGTTTCAGAATTTGGTTATTAAAGTTGAAAACAGCTGGGCATGGTGACTCACACCTGTCATCCTGGCACTCTGGGAGGCCAAGGCAGGTAGATGTCTTGAGCTCAGTAGTTTGAGACTTTCTGAGCAAGAGCAAGACCGTCTCTATTATAAATAGAAAGACTAGCCAGGTGTTGTGGCTGGTGCCTATAGTCCCAGCCACTCAGAAGGCCAAGGCAAGAGGATCTCTTGAGCCCAAGAGTTTGAGGTTGCTGTGAGCTGTGACACCATAGCACTCTACCGAGGTTGACAGAGTGAGGCTCTGTCTCAAAAATAAAAGTAAAGATCAAAAATAGAATTGAAAACAGTTCAACCTGTCCACTAGCAACCAGCAGAAGATGAGCTACCTGTAAAAGGCTGCAGCCTGTGACTCAAAGAAGTAGGGCGCCGGCCCCGTATGCTGGAGGTGGCGGGTTCAAACCCAGCCCCGGCCAAAAAACTGCCAAAAAAAAAAAAAAAAAAAGGCTGCAGCCTTCTGCCAGTCCTCCAGTCTTTTGCTCTTGCCACCACATTTTTCTTCCTCTTGACTAGCCAGTGTGCTCATATGTTTATGCTGGTAATTGACAATTTTCTTTCATAAAACACTAGCCGTGTGTATGTGTGTGTGTGTGGTTGAAGGAGGGTCAAGCCACGACTAAATTAGCTCGGTTTCTTAGTGCTGAGGAGCCTTAGGTTATAAGTTTTATTTAAACACAGACCAGTTACCCTCTTGCTAAGTGTAAACAAAGTTTCCCAGGACCACTGACTTTCTGTTCTGGCCAGCTGGTTCGCAGATGTGGTCTAGTCTTCTTCAAGGGAGGTCAGGCAATCCTTTACCACTTCCACAAAGCCTAACTCTTAAAGCATCTTTTCTTCATAAAAAAAATAAGGGAACTTGCAATTTTCTCAGAAAGCTAAGCCCTTTCCTCTTTTATAGATGGTGAGAACAATAGCGACTTACTGGTCCTACAACTTTCAAAGGCAGCTGTGTGAGCTCTGCCGGATGTTGTGGACTTTCACGTGCTGGTGAGTCTTGTCTGCCCACTGTACCTCCTTTTTTTTTTGCTTTTGTTTTTTTCATGACAAAGCCTCCATTCCTTGCATTTTTTGTCTTTTCCGCCCCCCGAGACTTTGCACTTGGTGCATTCTTGCCCAGGGTGCTCTTTCCCTTCTCATCCGCCCAAACCAAAATTCCTCCAAGGTCCCGCTTGGATCCCTCTTGGGTCATCTCGTATTTCTCACCTCTTCCTAGATGTCTCTACACTTGATTGGATTTTATCTCCCATTGTCTTCTAATTAGCTTATAAGTCTGATCTTTATTTTCTCTTAGAGATCTGAAGCTCTTAGGCCTTTTCTGTAACCTTTGCAGCGTCTGACCCTGGGCGGGTCAATCCTTTGTTGAATGAGATTCCCAGGGAGTGGAGTGGAATAGTGTGCACAGGAGCCTCCGGACCAGGCCCCCTGTCCCAATCTTACCACACCTTCACTGGGGAAGGTCAGGCTGATGGGATCTCTGCCCTTTCCCTGGATGTGAAATAAACATTCCCTCAGCCTCATCTTCTCGGCACCAAAGGAGGTCCAGCCCATGCTCAGAAGAATAAGACACAATCTCTGTCCTGAGAGAGTCACAGGCTAGTTGGGGAGGTCTGATGTGTAAATAATGACAGTACTCTCTGACTTTGTTGGCACAGAGACCCAAGAAATATTGGGTGTACCTTCATTCCTATACATCCAGCAGGTGGGATTGTGCTCATCATGCTGTTTTGTGAGTTTACATGCTTATCTCCCTATCCAGAATGAGAGCTCTCAATAGCTGTATCTCATTTGTTTCTGGGTTTCCAGTTTCTAGCCCACTGTCTAGCATGTGGGAGGTTGCTAAACAGACATTTGAGTTTGTTGGATGAGAGACTTGATTGATAAATGAGTGGCTGTATCTAAGGCTACAGAGCACAAGAGAGAACAGGTACTTAGATCAAAAGTAGGTGACTTCAGAGCAGACTTTTATTTTTATTTTTTGAGACAGAGTCTCAGTCTGTCACCCTGGATAGAGTGCTGTGCTGTTGTAGCTCACAGCAACCTCAAACTCTTGGGCTCAAGAGATCCTCTTGCCTCAGCCTCCAGAGTAGCTGGGACTACAGGCGCCTGCCACAATGCCCAGCTAGTTTTTTTTCTATTTTCAGTAGAGATGGGGTGTTGCTTTTGCTCAGGCTGGTTCCAACTCCTGAGCTCAAGCCATCTGCCCTCCTTGGCCTCCCAGAGTGTAGGATTACAGGCGTGAGCCACCGTGCTGGGTCTGGAGCAAACTTTTAAAGAAAGATCATGAGCTTGCTGGCAGGCCAGATAGGAAGGACCTTCCTAGGAGAGGAAACTGAGGCACAGACATAGAGATGTGAAGTCACGCGTGAGATCTGAGAAACCTTGCCTGGTATGGAATGGCTTCGGAAGGGTACAAGGCAGAGAAGAGAGTGAGAGACATGGATCTCGCCTTGCAACCCATGAACGGGCTGTGTGCTCTGCTGGCCACCTGAGGCTTATTCCTGCTTACCACGCTCCTCTCCCCGACTCCCTCCATCTGGCTTTTTTTTGAGACAGAGTCTCACTATGCCACCCTCAGCAGAGTGCTGTGATGTCACAGCTCACGGCAACCTTCAACTCTTGGGCTTAAGCAATTCTCTTGCCTCAGCCTCCCAAGTAGCTGGGACTACAGGTGCTCACCACAATGCCCGGCTATTTTTTGGTTGTAGCTGTCATTGTTGTTTGGGCGGCCCGGGCTGGGTTTGAACCCACCGGCTCTGGTGGATGTGGCTGGTGCCCTAGCCGCTGAGCTACAGGTGCTGAGCCCTCAACTGCTTCTTGTTGCTCACAGTATGCAAAACCTTTTAATACGGACATACTTTAATTGCTCAAGAATCACCTGGAGATCTTATTAAGAATGCAAATTCTAATTCCTTGGGAGTAGGGTGGAGTCTGTGACTCTGGGATTCTCATGAGCTCCCAGTGTTACCTGGGATGCCCATGATACCGGTCTGGGGACCACACTTTGAGAAGTGAGGCTCTAAAAGGCAAATGTAACTAGGGAGGGTCTCTGTAGCCTTGACTGGGCATTCCAAAGGCAAAAGGAAACAGCCTCCTTTGGGCTATTTCTAACACTGCTTTTCCCAGCTGTGCAGGTGACTGAGAATTGTCTAATAAGAATCTTCAGAGATGAATAGTACTGGGCAGAAATGCCAAAACCAGAGAGCTTCACTGCTGCAAAAGCCCAGCTTTGATACTGGTGTGTTCATTCTGGAAAACACCTCTTTGAGTTTTCTGCTTCCCAGGCTTCTATTGGCTCCTAGGGAAGGCTTAGTCTTCTGGAGCAAAGGGGCCCCTGGAGGCCCAAGTGGGTTGTGGGGAGGTTGGGGACGCCTCATCCCTTGTCACCCCCTGCCTGACCCTGCTAGAGCCCCTTGCCTTGATTTGGTTCCCACTGACCCTTGGTTCTGGAGGGCTGAATTAGACAAAAGCTGTTCCCCCCACACGCACACCAATTTCAGATTGATAAAAGGTTACAAACTACTGGGTTACATTGTTTGCAGTTGTTAGGCAGAGTCTAAGTTGTAGTTGAGCCCTTCACCAGGAGGTGTGCCTTGTACCCCTTCCTTATGCCCGTTAGTGGTAGCACAGCAACCACCTCCCTCCCTCCTTCCCCCTTCTCCACCTTTGAAGGTAGTTGTGTTTTTCTCTCCTGTTTTCACATTAGTACTGAGTACGTTGGACACGTGCTTTTCCATTCTTGCGACACTTAGGAAGATGTTCTCCAGGACAAAGCCTGCTCCAAGTCAGGATACCTAGTTGAAGTCTGGATAGAAGCAGAACTTCTGGCTCCCCTTCTTTACTCAAATGCCTCTGGATCCAGAGAGAGAGAGAGAGACAGCTTCCTTCAGTTTCTGGGCCTCCCAGGCAGCTGCATTGAGAAAAAAGGAGGAGGCCGGCTACGTCAAACCAAAAATCTCTGGCAACAGGGCTGGGCTGACAGGGTCTGCGGCAGGGGTGGCTGTGCTGCAGGCTGGGACCTGGCAGCAATCTGGGGTGCCAGCGGAGGCCTCAGGGCGGTAGCAACGAGGGCCTGGCCATGGCCAACATGGAAAGACGCTTTTCTTCCTGCAGTTCCATCCTTTGTGCTCTTGTGCGCTGCAGATAAGCCAGAGAGAGCCAACCTCTGGCAATGGGATAGAGGCACTTGGGGACAGAGTCTGCATGATCTGGGCATGGATGGCCACAGAGGGCTCTTGGATTATCCACCCCTCTTGCCTCTGGCCACTCTACCTGGAAGCTCTGGTCTCCTCTGCTCCTCCCCAGCCTAGAACAGCTTCAGAGGTCTCAGGTAGATTTCACTTCCTTCAGGATGTCTACTTTCCCCCATTCTGTCTCCAAAGTTACTAATTTATTCAGGCATGCCCCAGAGCCAGGCACTGTGCTGGACTCTTCATTTTGTTCCTGCTCCTTCACACCAGCTTTTATGTCATTGCAGAAGCTGACACTTCACCTGTCTCCCTGTCTCCTCTTCCCAGGGCCTCTCTGACCAACCTGAGGGTGGGTTGGGTGGGTTCCATGTCTTCTTCAATTGCAATAAGCAACGTGGAATATTGGAGACACCCAGGGTTTCAGGAAGACCTGGGTTTGAATCCTGACTCTGCCCTTAACTATCGTGTATAAACTTGGGCAGATTGAGCCCTAAGAGCCTTTGTTTCCTCATCTGCAATTTAAAAGAATCACTCATCCCAAGGCCAAGATTAAATTGAGATAACACATATAAAGTGCTTGGCACAGAGTTAATGCTCAAAAACATCAGCTGCGGCTAGGCGCCTGTGGCTCAATGGGCTAAGACACCAGCCACGTACACCTGAGCTGGCGGGTTCGAATCCAGCCCGGGCCGCCAAACAACAATGACGGCTGCAACAAAAAAATGGCCGGGCGTGTGGCGGGCGCCTGTAGTCCCAGCTACTTGGGAGGCAGAGGCAAGAGACTTGCTTGAGCCCAGGAATTGGAGGTTGCTGTGAGCTGTGATTTCGCAGCACTCTATCCAGGGTGACAGCTTGAGGCTCTGTCTCAAAAAAAAAAAAAAATCAGCTGCTCCTGCATAAATGGCCTGTTACCAGGGCCTGTGATTGCAACCTGAGAACTAAAGGAGGGTCACCTTCTCCTTCAGGGCCACCTTGGTACTCTGCCCCCTGGTTCTCCTACTTGTGCCATTAGTGTCTTTTGTCTTCCTCCTACAAAAGGAAAAGTTACAAACACACACAACAGAAGAGAGAATTGCATGATGAACACTTCACACTCATCATAAGTTAATTTCAACACTATCCTTGTGTCACCTAAGTCTTCTACCTCTTTTTTTTTCCTTGAATATTTTATTTATTTATCTATTTTTTATCTTTTGAGACAGAATCTTACTCCATCACCCTGGGTGGAGTGCCATGGTGTCATAGCTCGCTGTGACCACAACTCTTGGGCTCAGGAGATCCTCTTGAATCAGCTTCCCAAATAACTGGGACTACAGAGCACCTGCCATTAACACCCTGGTGGGTTTTTTAAAAATAGAGACAGGGTCTCACTCTTACTCGGGCTTGTCTCTAACTGCTGAGCTCAGGCAATCCATTGGTCTCGGCCTCCCAGAGTGCTAGGATTGCAAGCATGAGCCACCACACTCAGCTCTTTGAATATTTTAAAGCAAATTCCAGCCATCACATCATTTAACCTATAAGCCCCTACTTTATATCTGTAACAAATAAAGATATTAAAGAACGCACCACCATACTTTATCACAAAATTAAGAATTATTCATTAATTCAATCTAATACCTAGTCCATATTTAATTTTTCCTAATTGTCTCAAAAATGTCTTTTTCCTGTTGATTTGTTTGGAACTGTTTTCTCCAACAGATCATGTTATGCGTGGTTGTAAGATCTCTTCGCGTTTTTTACACCAGCCTGCTTTGACATGTTCTGTTCTCAGTGGAAATGCTAGTATGAGGAAGTCGCTGCTTTCTGAAAGTCTCTCCAACTCACTTCCCTGAACTCTTTCCCAATAACCCCAAAACAAACAATTCTTTTTTGTTTGTTTGCTTGTTTGGCTATCCTGCGAGTATCTTGAATGACTTAAGAGTTTCCCCTCTCACAGTAGCTTTGAAATCAATAGATGCCTCTAATAACTTTCAAAATCCAACAATCCTTCAGGTATAGAAGAAGGGCAAGATTTGCTTTGGTTCTTGTTTTAGAGGGCCAAAACGTCTGGGATTTTGGTCTTTTCCGAAAGACTTCTTTTTTAATGCCCTCCCACCTGCTTTTCGAAATCCACCAACCACAGTATTTACTCCATTTCCCCCTTTCCTCTCTCTCTCTCCCTTACACACTCCCTCCCTCTCTCTCTTTTTAGCTGCTACATACAAGCCGGCCATATTAGAGAGATGGAAATAAAGCTTCCTTAATGTTGTATATGTCTTTGAAGTATATCTGTGCATATTTTTTTTTAGCATCGAATCATTGCTCCCTTGTGGTCCTCGGCCCCTCCAAGCACGCTGTCCCCTATAGCCCACCAGACCAACATCTCAGTCTCTGAAAATGCACAGAGATGCCTGGCTACCTCGCCCTGCCTTCGGTCTCACGGGGCTCAGTCTCTTTTTCTCTTTGGGTAAGTTAGACTCACATCTGCATGCGCCCGAGGGTTCAGAAGTGCAGCCGCGTCTGGGAGCGGAGGGGGGCAGGGGACAGCAAAGAAGACATTGCTAGCGCTTCCCTCGGTGTCCTTGGGAAGGGAGGTGCTGGGGGGGCTGGAGGGACGATGCTGGGGAGCCGCTGCCGGGACTACTTGGTCACAGAAATGTTGAGTCAGGGGATCTGAGGGTTGCTTGGGGGTGAAATTGTCAAGGGAAGTGATTTTTCTCTGGATTTCCCTGAAGTGGACCTATGTGGGGGTGGGGCAGAGGGTAGACTGAGTTGCAGGGTCTCTTCATAGATTATTGTTATTATTATTATCATTATTGTTTTGTAGTTGCTGTAAACTGGGGCTCTGGGATTTCATGCTCCCTTGGAATCTGGTGAATTTAGGGTATTAGGAGAGTGTGCAAGAGAGATGGGAGCAGAAAGTTGAGTGTGGGTCTGGCTTCCCAGGAACGGTCCCACTGATCTGTTGGAGTGTGTGGGAGTGAACATGGAAACAGGCTTGGGAATGCCCTCTGCATTGAGAGCAGATCAGCTGAGGCAGGCTGATGGAGAAGGAACCGCTGCCTTGGGCCAGGTGGAATGGAGGAGGGGTCAGGTCAAGGGACTCAGGGAAAAAGAAAAAAAAGACTCCACCAGCCAAGAAAATCTGTGACCCTTTAAAGCCAGTCTCAGAACTGTCCAGCCCAGGCTTGCAGGCTGCCTTGTCAAGTGGCTCCAAATATTAATTTCATACTTGACCACTCCCAGACTTCCTGGGTGGTAGGTGGGCTAGAAAATTATTTGCAAGCCTGCTTTATAGATAGTTTTATTCTTGCTTTTAAAGTTGCTCATTGCTGATGCCGTAACTGAGGGTAGAGTCCAAGGATTGTTGGTGGGAATATTCCCCATCACAAAGTCTCTCTCTCTCTCTCTTTCTGTGGTGTGATGTGCTGGGTTTGGGCAGGAGGCTAGGCAGAGACAGCACAGCCCCCAGCAGCCTGTATGGTAAGGCCTATTAGCTTTGTGGAGTTATTTGGCATATTGATCACAGAGAAGGAATGGAAGCTTTCTGCTGTAGAAAGAGCAAGAGGCTTGCGATCCAATCTGGGTTTAAAGCCACCTTTTTTTTGAAACAGAGTCTCACTTTTTCACCCTGGGTAGAGTGCTGTGGCATCATAACTCATAGCTACGTACCTCAAACACTTGGGCTAAAGTGATCCTCTTGCCTCAGTTTTTCATTTTTAGTAGAAATGGGGTGTCACTCTTGCTCAGGCTGGTTTCGAACTCCTGAGCTCAAGTGATCCCTCCCACAGGCCTGGGGCCTCAGTTCTCTCATGGGTTCAAGTGGAGAATGCCTGCTGCCTGGTTTGCTGGGATCTGACACATAGCAGGGCTCTGCAGTGGGTAATTGATGTGCGCTCTGCATGAGCCCACGCACTGTGTATCTTGTTTAGTCGTCACAGCAACGGCATGAGGTAGATACTACCATTATACTAATATTTCAGGGAGGAAACGGGAGGCACAGAGAAATTAAGTAGCTTGGCCAATAAGATGACATGACTAGCATAAGAGGAGCTCAGATTTGAACTCCAGAGCCTGATTTCAGCAAGTTCCCTTCCACGTTGGACTCTACTGCCCTCAACATTCAAGAAATGGTATTGCCATGTTCATGGCACGTGATTGATAAAGCAATCTCAAGGGCAGGCTAAAAGGAGAGTGTGTGGCCTACCCATAAGAAGCCCAGGCTGGAGGACAGGGACCCTCCTTCAAGAGTTAGGGAGAGCTTCCTGCAGAAGGGGAGGCAGCCTGGTGAGACTATTATCTAAGTGAAAAAATAAATAAGGCGTATTCAGGACCAGGACCAGGGGAAGGGAAGTCTGGGATGAAGAGGTCTGGGTGCAGGGGAAGATGGAGTCTGGGTTGAAGAGGTCTGGATATAGGGGTTATAGAATATAGGGTATAGGGGGTGGGAGGTAGGGTTGGGGGAGAGTGCAGGAATGGGGACTTTGAACTTGAACATGACTGTTCTGAGGCATGCCCCTAGCACTCCAAGGCTAAGGGCTGAGTGGACAAGGTATCTTTGGTGGTTGTGGTAGCATTGATCCCCAGGATGGAGGGATCCCACATGTGACAAGAGAAGGGACAGTGTCAGGGCTGGGCTTGGTGTGACTATAGAGCTGGCAAAGAGGAAGAGCAGGTGGGCAGCTGGTTGCAGATGTGGCAGAAGAATGCGAAACTAGGTCTTAGCTAGAAGGAATGAATGATCAGGCTTCCCTAGAGTTTGTCTAAAGACTATTGACTTCGAAGTCACTGGCCTGGTTACTGAAATTTGGATTGTGTTAGGGGAAGCTCAGAAAGTGGAGTCTGATCCACACTCAGGCTTGCTCATGTATCTGCTACTTGGGGCAGGGACCCAGATGTGACAAGTAAGGTGTCTTCCTTTCCTTCAATAGACTTATTTTTAAAAATATTAAAAAAAATTTTTTTTCTGAGACAGTCTCAAGCTGTCGCCCTCAGTAGAGTGCTGTGGCATCATAGCTCACAGCAGCCTCAAACTCTTGGGCTTAAGCGATTCTCTTGCCTCAGCCTCCCAAGTAGCTGGGACTACAGGCATCTGCCACAACGCCCAGCTATTTTTTTTTTTTTTAAGTTGTAGTTGTCATTGTTGTTTGACGGGCCCAGGCTGGATTCAAACCCTCCAGCTCTGGTGTATGTGGGTGGCGCCCTAGCCACTTGAGCTATAGGTACTGAGCCAAAATATTTTAAATTTTAATTATTTTTCATTTCAACTTAATTTTTTTTTGAGGCAATTTTATTCTGTTGCCCCAGGATAGAGTGTGGTGGCATCATGCTCACAGCAACTTCAAAGTCTTGGGCCAAGTGATCCTCTTGCCTCAGCCTCTCAAAAAGCTGGGACTACAGGCACCTGTCACAACACCTGGCTAATTTTTCTATTTTTAGTAGAGATGTGGTCTTACTCATGCTCAGGCTAGTCTCTAGTTCCTGAACTCAAGCAATCCCACTGCCTTGGCCTCCCAGAGTACCAGGGTTACAGGCATGAGCACCATGACTGGCCGTTTCAACTTAATTTTTAATAGTATCAAATAAAATCATCCTACTTGAGATATTTTTCTATGTTTAGATCATCATTAGTTGTTATGTTTTCTAAAATTGCTATAAGCAAAGTAGAAGAGTATTATTTTACCAGTAATCAGGGTTTATATTTCTTTGGCTTCTACTAAAATTAATAACATATTTCACCTTGTTATCATTTTAATTGGCATTTCCCCTTCTACTTTTAAGGTGGCTATTCAATACTGGGCTTTATTTTTTTTTTCCCTTTGGATGATATTCTTTTTCCATTTTTCAATTGACTTATGTATTTTCTTTTGTTAATATTTTGTTCTTGTACTATATCATTGCAAATAAACCTTTTTCTGTCAACAATATTACAAATTTTTCCAGGCTGATTATTTATCTATTGATGATGTTTATTTTTTGCCAAATGAATATATAAAATTTTATTTTATTTTATTTTATTTTTGAGACAGAGCCTCTAGCCGTCACCCTGGATAGAGTGCTGTGGCATCACAGCTCACAGCAATCTGCAACTCCAGGGCTCAAGCGAGTCTCCTGCCTCCACCTCCCAAGTAGCTGGGACTAAAGCCTGGCCATTTTTTGGTTGCAGTTGTCATTGTTGTTTGGCGGGCCCGGGCTGGATTTGAACCCGCCAACTCAGGTGTACATGGCTGGCGCCTTAGCCACTTGAGCCACAGGTGCCAAGCCTTTATTTTATTTTTTTGAGACAGAGTCTCACTGTGTCACCCTGGATAGAGTGCCGTGGCCTCAGAGTTCACAGCAACCTCAAACTCTTGTTTGGACTAACGTGATTCTCTGGCCTCAGCCTCCTGAGTAGCTGGGATGCCCACCACAATGCCCAACTTTTTTTTTTTTTTAGAGATGAGGTCTCACTCTGGCTCATGCTGGTCTCGAACCTGTGAGCTCACGCAATCCACCCACCTCAGCCTCCCAGAGTGCTAGGATTATAGGCATGAGCCACAATGCCTGGCCAGAATATATAAAATTTTAATAGTTATGTTGGCTTATCTTCTATGTCTTAATTTAAAAATTTTTAATTATCATGGGTACATAATAGTTGTATATCTGTACAGGGTATATATGATATTTTGATGCAAACATACAATGTGAATTAATCAAATCAGGATAATTGGGGGATCCTTTCACCTCAGGCATTTATCATTTCTTTGTGTTAGGAACATGCCAATTCCAGTCTTTTAAAGTCTACTCTAATGTATTGTTGATTACAGTCACTTGTGCTATCAAATATCGTTCAGTCTATCAAACTATCTAACTAGATATTTTTTGTACCCATGAGCTATCCCCACTTTATCCCCATTCCCCCATTCCTCCATCCTAGCCTCTGGTAACCATCATTCTACTCTTGTCTCCATGAGATCAATTATTTTTAATATTTAGCTCCCACGTATGAGTGAGAATATGTGAAATTTGTCTTTCTGAGCTTGGCTTATTTCACTTAACATAATATTATCCAGTTCTATCCATGTTGTTGTAAATGGCAGGACTTAATTCCTTCTTGTGGCTATCTAATATTCCATTGTGTGTATGTGCCACAACTTGTTAAACCATTTATCCATTGATGGACACTTCGGTTGATTTTAAATTTTGCCATTGTGAATACAGCCGCAACAAACATGGAAGTTCAGGATCTTTTCCACTTACTGAATTCTCCTGCTTTGGATATTTCAGCAATGAGACTGCTGAATCATAGGATAGTTCTATTTTTAGTTTTAAGGAGCCTCCATACTGTTCTCCATAGTGGTTGTGCTAATTGACATTCCCACCAACAATGTACAAGGTTTCCCCTTTCTCCACATCTTCACCAGCATTCAATGTTGCCTGTGTTTTTGATAAAAGTACTTTTAACTGGGCTGAGATGACATCTCACCGTGGTTTTGATTTGCATTTCTCTGCTAACTAATGACCTTGTGCATTTTTTCATAACCTGTTAGCCATTTGTATGTCTTTTTTTTCCTATTGAGTTTTGGGAGCTCCTTATACATTCCAATTTTTAATCCTTTGTCAGATGGGTAGTTTGCAAATCTTTTCTCCCATTCTGTAGGTTGTCTCTTCATTTTGTTGATTGTTTCCTTTGCTGGGTAGCAATAGACTTTTATTGAGTGCCTACTGTGTACTACATCCTGGTATGTGTGCCAGGGATACTGAGATGAATTAAAATCAGTTCCCTGGAGCCTCTTGAGGGACATGGGAACATAAATAAATAATAACATCACAACATTATATGTGCTATAATTATGATAACAGTAATAACAATAATAATAATAACAGCAGCTGACTTGTCAAGGATAACTGTGTTAGTTAGTGCCCTGATTTTATATACACAATCAGTCATTTAATTCTCACAACAGCCCTATAAAGTAGGTCTTATTACAGATGAGGAAACTGAGGCACTGGAATGTTAACTATCCTGCCTAAGATCAAGGTTAAAGCCCTGCTTTTGGCTACCATGCAAGTCTGCCTCCAAGTCATGTGGAAGAGTCCAAAGCAGGACTAAGCAAGGGCAAGGACACTGGGGAAACTGTCACCAAGGCTCAGCCTTATGAGCTGGGACCTGAAGGATAAGTGGATGGGCCCCAGGGGAAGAAGGGGGAATGAGCTTCCCAACCTGAAGCAGAAGCATGTGCAAAGGCATGGAGGAGGGAAAGAAGCAGTGTGCTCAGAAAAAGTCAGAGCTGGGGTCTCTGGAGTGAAGGATGCACGGAGGGATGGGGATCTGGGAGATGGGGCTGGGACGTAGGCTGTTCTCGGATGGCAAAGGGCTTGGAAGCTGTGCCCAGGAGCCCGGACTGGACCCTGAAGGCAACAGGGAGCCGTTGGAGGTTTGGAGGTGTGGAGGTAAGGGGTGAGGAGGTGGATTGCTCCTGGGGGGATGACTGCACTGGGAGGGTCTGGATGGTGATGTAGGGCAGGCATGGAGATGGGGTCTGGATGCCACTCTCATCTGGGAGGCGGGGGCTCTCTCCAGACAAGTTCTCTGCTTAGTCTTTGTTGTGTTTTTGTTTTAACCAAGAAGAAAATAAATCTACTTTGTAGGTTGCTGGAGGGTTGGAAAGAGGAGTGAGAGATTAACTTTCAGCCTCTGTAAAAGTAGGTGTTTGGCAGATGAGCAAATGTTCATGATCTCTGCAAGATGGCCCAATTGGGCCACCTAGAACAGTGGATGACAAGGGGCATGAGGGACCAGTGCGCCTTGGAGAGAGGGGTGCCTGGCACTAGTGATGTTTTGGAGCTGAGATCAGAAGCCAGATCCTTACGCACCCCTGTTGAATATCACTTCCTTTCTGTTAGGTGGAAATCAAGACACACAGACCCTAGACATGGTCCCTAGAGGGACAGTCAGGAAGACTGTGGGCTCCCCTTGGATGAAGACTCCTTTAAAAAGGACCATTCCATGCAGGCCAGCCTGCCTGGAACTGGGGGCTGGAAGTTATGGGCTGGGCTTGCCACATGGACAGCAGGAGACCTGGTCCCTGGGGTGCTGTGGAATGACGATCACATCCCCACCTAGATTTGACTTCTCAACCCGCATGTGGTACTAGGCAGCCTGGTGTCAAATTCTAGCTTTGTCACTTACTAGCTGTAAATTTAGGCTATTCGTTTAGCTTCCTTGTGCTCCATTTCCTCATCTGGAAAGTGGCGGTGAAAATGGGGGTTTTGTGAGTATTAAAGGAGGGAATCTGTAGAGGGCGTAAACAGTGCCTGGTACTTGGTAAGAGTGATTATTATCGGGTTCTTTCTGTGGCCTGGGCTGCAGATCCTGCTCCACTCCCACTGCAGCAGAGATAATCAAGAGGCCAGGATCTTGCTCACACCTCTGACCGGGTAGAGCAATGGTTGGGTCATCTCTAATGAGGGCCTGGACTGGCAGAAGGCCTGGAGCCTTTGGGGTTCTGGGGAGGCCTCGGATTTGGGGATTCTGGGATTCTTAAGCTCCAGCTTGTCCCTTTCGTCTGTGTGTGTCTCTTTCCTCATCAATGGGGCTAGATCTACAGCTCCTGAGGTTTCTCCCTAGCTCTGGCTTCCTCGGGTTTGGTGACTCCCCTTCCCCTCCCTGCCGCCGGGACTTGACGTTTCACCGCTGTGACACTAGGGGGCACACGCGGTCCGCCTTGTGCCGCCTGCCGGAGCCGCAGCGGCAGCGTGGAGCGGCGGAGCCCGCATTGCACCTTCGCGTCTGCCCCGCGCTCCTTCAGCTCTGCCCTTCAAGATGATGTGGTTCAAGTTCCAAGCCAGAGAACGGCCTCGGGCAGGGGTGGGACAGGCCCGCGGAGGATCGCAACCCTGAGGGTCAGCCAGGCTTCACAGGCCACTTGCTTTTTTGTGGTGGGGTGGGGGGCAGGCCTGGGAAGATGGGAAACCTTCCAAGGAAAGGGGTTAGAGAGTCAGGGCGCTGCCCGGATGGGAGGTGCGCTCAGGACAAGCCCCTGTCAGCTCCTTCTCTCAGCCTCTGCAGGTGGGGGTGGTGCTGGTAGTTTCTGCACACCTCCTCCTAGCCTGGCACCGTACCAGGTGCTTTCAGAATGGATATGATCATGCAGGTGCCGGGTACTGGGCTTTATTCTTCCCTGCACAGCGCACGCTGCCTCCCCAGTTGGGACTCACCTAATGAGCACTTAACACTCACACCTGGACTCTTCTGCCCTGGGGTGAGGCTGCTTACCTAGCCCTCCATTTAGAGCCAGCACCTGAGACCATCTCCTGCTCTTAATTAAGTCCTGCCACTTGCCCTGGTCACTCGGCTCAGAGGCTAGGCTGACCTGCAGGAGGCTGCAATCAGATTTTGACTTCCCTGCTTGCAGGCTGCAGGGCTGAGCAGATTTTGACTTCCCTGCTTCCAGACTGCAGGGCTGCTTCATCTGGGGTGGGGCCCTGCAGCTTTGCACCACAAATCAGTTTGAAAAATAGGAATCCTGCAGGCCTGGGGTGTGCACCAGATCTGGGGGAACTCAAGGGACTGGCATGAGGGGTCAGTCTCCAAGGTGCCCTCCGGCCCAAGAAGCCCTTCCTGTTTATGAGGCAAAACCTGAAGAGAATTTAGGATAATAACAGCTACCCTTTGCAGAGCACTTACGGGTTATATTAATCATCTTAACAACTCCGAGAGGTAGGTGTCAGCATGTGTGTTTCACAGAGGAGGAGACTGAGGTTCAGGGAGGTAAAGGAGCTTGCCCACGCTCTCCCTGCAGATTGATGCTGGGATTGAACCAAATCGAGTCCCATTCTCTTCCTATGCTCGTCCCACATCAACAGCTATAATGCTTGCCTGGACAGCCTCCTAGCTTCCTCTATCTCAACCCCTCTAGTCTCACTCAGAAGAATACGCTCCTGACTCTGTGTTCTGGTCACAAGGCCCTTTGTGACCTGGTCCCTGCCTACGTCTCTGACTGCAGTTCTCATCATTCCCCACTTTGGTCACTCTGCTCCTTCTGCCCCAGATAGATGAAGTTCATTCCAGCCAGTCTGTGCCCTTGGTAACTAACTCCCACCCCCTGTCTTGGAACTTGATTCCCTTGGAACTGCAAACACCTGGCCCCCTGCCTTTAGGCTGGTGGTGT
Source organism: Arctocebus calabarensis (assembly GCA_963573935.1). Classification (NCBI taxonomy): domain Eukaryota; kingdom Metazoa; phylum Chordata; class Mammalia; order Primates; family Lorisidae; genus Arctocebus; species Arctocebus calabarensis. Next base: position 17,297 of record CAUYON010084643.1, read on the forward strand.
CTCAGTGTATGTAAACTTTACCTTGCTTTATTTCTTGCAATCATGGATCACTACCTACAACTGCATTTTTTTCCTTCTTAATGTCTGTCCCCATCCCCAGAATCTAAGCTTCATAATGCAGCGACTGCCTGTTTTGTTCACAGCCATGACCCCCAGGGCCTAGACTGAGTGCCTGGCAGATAGTAGGTGATTTATAAATACAGAGGGTGCCCCAACATGTATACACATTTTAAGAAAGGAAAAATTGCATTGAAATTGTAATACTCAAGTCACATTTAACTTCTGCAATTGCAATTGATACAAGATACAATATATAAGGTAACAAACATTATTTTTTCTTTTTGTAAAATATGTGTTTGTTTGTTTATTTGAGACAGAGCCTCAAGCTGTCACCCTGGGTAGAGTGCCGTGGCATCATAGATCACAGCAACCTCCAACTCCTGGGCTTAAGTGATTCTCTTGCCTCAGCCTCCCACATAGCTGGGACTACAGGCTCCTGCCACAACCCCCGGCTATTATTTTGGTTGTAGTTGTCATTACAACTGACAGCTACTGTGGCTGGGTTCCAACCCGCCAGCTCTGGTGTATGTGGCTAGCGCCTTAGCCGCTTGAGCTACAGGTGCTGAGCCAAAATGTGTGTACAATTTTTCAGCACCTCCTGTATCTGGTAAATGAATGAAGGAATGATGCTACTGTTTATCCTCCATAAAGAATACTAATTTGGGGAGATAAAGTTTTGACAATACTGGCAAAGAATGTTGGAGTTAAGGCCAGGGCTAGTGTGAGTCTAGGGTGTGACATTTAAGGAAGGTGCCCACGGTGGCCTTAAGAGTAGATGCCCTTAAAGGTCCTGGCCTGGCACTTTGCTCCCCTCCCTGTGAACTCTTAGTCCTACCTCCCAGACCTCCTGAAGGATTCCACAGATCCTCTAGTGCCACCCTGCCACCCTGCCAGCCTGTATCAGCTCTTTGCTGTGGTGTTTCCAGGCCTGTCACTTCCAAAAGGGACTCCTGTCCCTGCAGACCCATCAGCTGGTCCTTGGAACGGTACCTCTTCTTTGGGGGCACCTCTTCCCTCCCATGGCTCCTCTGCCCTCTTTCCTACCTGTCAGAAGCCTGGAGAAGGTAAGGGAGATGGGCTGGGCTGAGCACACAGCTTTGCTCTGTCCCTGGGATGTGGAGAATGAGGCCTTCTGAATCTCCATGTGTCTTCAGGCTGCCTGTCCCGTGGAGGGCCCTGCAGTTTCAGCTGGAAGGGCTTTGGCCCAGCAAAGATGGCTAAAAGTGGTGAAGAAGAAGGGGGAAACTGAGGCAAGCAGCGTGAAGCCCCTTGTCCAGGGTCTTTAGCAAGGAAGTGGTACTGGCAGGTCCGGGGCAGGTAGGGGGGCTGCCCAGCAGTGGTCCTAGGGCTTGGGGCCATTTGGCTCTCCCTGCTTGACAGATGGCTTGGTTTCCCTCTGTACCCGACTTGCCACATCTGGGGCCCTTATACGCTGTGCCCATGCCACCCCTACCCCCTGACTGATTGTAGCTGCAAGGGATCCAACTGCTACCCACTGCTCTGCTCTGCCTCTCCCCCACCCTCTCTCTGGGTACAGAGGCTTGCCTCTCCCTGGCCTGTCAGCGGGGATCCTCACAGCCTATGGCTTTATTTGCAGTGCCACCAGGGCAGAGCATGGAGGTCACAGTACCTACCACCCTCAATGTCCTCAATGGCTCTGATGCCCGCCTGGCCTGCACCTTCAACTCCTGCTACACAGTGAACCACAAGCAGTTCTCCCTGAACTGGACTTACCAGGAGTGTAGGAACTGCTCCGAGGAGATGGTGAGTCCTGGGGTGGGGTCTGGGGGAGGGGCAGGAGCCCCGCAGCACAGAGCCCCCCTTTCCCACCAGCTGCCCCGCTCTGGGTCTTGGCACAGGTGTGTTGCTACACCTGGGGGGCCCTTCTGGAGGGAACCGCCTCTCTTCCCTGGCAAACGAGTGCATGGGAGGAAGGAGTGTCCCCACTGTCCTCCCTCTGCCTTGCTCCCCAGTTCCTCCAGTTCCGCATGAAGATCATTAATCTGAAGCTGGAGCGGTTCCGAGACCGCGTGGAGTTCTCCGGGAACCCCAGCAAGTACGATGTGTCAGTGACGCTGAGAAACGTGCAGCTGGATGACGAGGGCATCTACAACTGCTACATCATGAACCCGCCTGACCGCCACCGCGGCCATGGCAAGATCTACCTGCAGGTCCTCATGGAAGGTGAGGGACAGGGAGCGGCCGCCACGGGGTCCCTAACCTTTCCCACCCACCCTCTCTCTGTGGCATTAACTCAGGGCCTACTGGGGAGGCTGGGAGCAGCAGCTTGTGCTGTGTGGAGGACATCTGTCCCCCGCCATCCCCGTGGACCTGGGAACATGTCCAGAGAGTCTCGTAATGATGTAGATTATGATCACCATGTTAATAATAACGACAGCGTTCATTTACTGGGCACTCCCTGTGTGATCCCTCGGTCAGGGGGCCGGCTCTGTTCATCCGTTATCTGATTTCGTCCTTGTAAAGACCTCATGAGGGAGGTGATATTAGCCCCCATTTTACAGACGGGGAAGCCAGAGTTCAAGAGGACAAGTTACCTAAGGTCATGCGATTCACAAATTGTACCATCAGGACTCAAAATAGATCGGTTTGATCTCAAAGTCCACGCTCTTCAGTACCCTACTGTACCGTTGCCTCTGGGGGCTGTTGGCTGCCCTGAGGTTTCGGGGTGGGGGTGCTTAGAGGTTGGTTGCCTGGGCTGCTTTTTGGCTTTGACTAAAGTCTGTCCTTGGAGAGCCGGGGCTGGTGGGGGAGGCCCCTTTTTCAGCCCTGGTGCTCAGCGGGCCTGCTTCCTTTCTTCCTCCAGAGCCCCCCGAGCGGGACTCCACAGTGGCAGTGATTGTGGGTGCCTCCGTGGGGGGCTTCCTGGCTGTGGTCATCTTGGTGCTGATGGTGGTCAAGTGCGTGAGGAGGAAAAAAGAGCAGAAGCTGAGCGCGGATGACCTGAAGACCGAGGAGGAAGGCAAGACCGATGGCGAGAGCAACGCGGATGATGGCGCCAAGTAGCGGGCTGCCAGCCTGCACCTCCTGTGTCCTGTGTCCTCCCACCTCCGCCCTGTACAGTGCCCCTGCCTGCCCTCTCTTGGTGTGCTTCCCTTGAACCAGGACCCCCAGGGCTGGCCTGGGCCCTCCTGAATCCCACACTTCGTACTCCCTGCCCTGCACCAAGAGCGACCCCCTCTTCCATGAAACCTGCCATGGCTTCTGGGACGCGTGGGCCCTGGGGAGAGGAGAAAAGGGGCTCCAACCTGCTAGGCCCTGAGAGGAGGCAGGGGGCGTGTGTGAGGGTCCCTAGAGGGGAGGGGGAGGAGGTGTGGTGGCGGGGAGAGGCCCACTATCCAGCCTGCCCAGCACTTGGTCTGGCTAAGGTGGTGGAGCAGAAGGGGGAAACTGAGGCAAGCAGAGTGAAGCCCCTTGTCCATGGTCTTTAGCCAGGAATTGGTACTGGCAGGGCTGGGGCAGGTGGCTTCAGGAGGGACCTGGCAGGTTGGGAGGACTCTCCTGTGCTGACCAGAGCTGCCTCACGAAGGTCTCAGGTGTGGCGTCCTGGTGGCTCCCAGCCCAGGGCAGCCCTATCAAGCTGGGGTGGTGGTAGCGGGTTCCTAAACATTTTCTGGAGTGGGAGGCATTTTAAAGGGATGACTGAGCATCTCCAGGGCACTGGAGGAAACCCAGGGCTGAAGCCTTGGCCTTTGTTTCCATTGGCAGCAGCCTCCCTGAGAACCTCTGGGTTTTCATCTGGCTGCTGACTCCTCAGGACTGTTGGTGACGACAGTGCTGGAAGAGCAGGTCCAGGTAGGGGTCCCATTCCATCACCGACAGGAGGCTAGTTTCAAAGGCCGCTGAGGGACTGAGGTGTAACTGTGCAGACTCCTCTCCCCCGGTGATGACCACCCCTGCCTGGGCCGGGAGCAGGCAGAGAGGGGCTGCTTACTTTAGGGCTCCAGTTTGGACCTTCCCAGTCGCCCTCAGGGGGTTCCATCTTGCTGTTCCAGCGCAGGGAAGAGAAGGCCCAGGCACCTGTGAGGGAGGCCTTGGGGGCTTTGAGAGCTGCAGCCAGCCCTGTTCCATCTGCAGCCAGATTCCATGTTCCCCTGCCCCACAGCTCCCTGTGAGGGGACACAAGTCACATCTGTGGGGAACAAATTTTCACTGCCACTGCACTCACATTCAAAGGGAATTGTTTAAGCCTGACAGAGGGAGAAAGAGACAGAAACTGCTGACTCAGAGAACACCACTTTGGAAGACTCTCAGAAATCAACTAGCCAAGCCACTCCTACTACAGATGGGGAAACTGAGGTTTCAACTGACAGACACCGAGGGTCCTGCCTTCTTCTCTGGATCCTCCATTTCCAGTCTGAATCAACAGAGCCATAGTTTTCCCTGTGAGGTGAGGGAGTGGGTTCACCCAGCCTTGCTCCTCCCCTAGCCTCTCTGGGCTAGGACTAAGGCAGAGGAAGGGGGTGGGTGGGAAGGCTTCAGCATAGCCCAGCCTTCCCAGAGCTCACCCCCATGTCTGCCCCTGCTCAGGGAATTAGGTGCCCAGGGTAGGGAATAAGTCTGGGGAAAAGGGGGTGGAGACGGGACCATGACAGTCTCAGGGACCAATCCTGCCTGTGCTCATCAGTTGGCCAATTTGGGGAGAGAACAGTAGTTCATGGGAGATCAGCTTAATTCACTTCAATAACCATTTATTGAGCATCTGCTATGTGCCAGGTGCCAGGATGCACACAAAGCCATAACAGAGTTGGGGACTGCCAGGTCAGTTTTGGAAGGAACCAAGATTATTTTTTTTGGTGCATCTAATTCCACCTCTGCATCCACTGCTTCCAGGGCTAGAGGTGGGGAAGAAAGAAGAGATTCTAGAGTCTTGGCCCTGGGAAAGAAGAAAAGGAAGAGAAGAGGGAAGATACAACAGGGCTGAGGGTGCGGAGACCAGGCAGAGGGAGCAAGGGGGAGGGGATGGGTGCCCAGCCTGATATCACCTGGTGAGATGAGCCCAGCCCATCTGGAAATTCTAACTCATCAGCTCAGTACCTAACTGCCAATCAACACACTGCCAATGGGGGTGGGCTAAGCCACCAGGATGTCTGGAGCAGGTGGACACTGCCTGTCCTCCGTGCTGACCAGCTGGGGGCCAGGGGGCCGAGAGGTGGGTGGTGGACACCGCATGGTAGCTGAGACCAAGGGTGGTTGTATACATTTCTGCAGCTTGCAGATTTCATTTTTCGGTCACTCCTTAAGTGCCCTCCTTTCCCAGGATGAGTGAGGATCTGTGATGATGTTGGGAACTTTTTCTTTTTCCAGGACTCATAACATTTAGGGGAATTATTTTCAAGATTCCCTAGTTCATTCCAAGAAGTCCTATCTGTCCATCAAGAAGCCCAAGACTTCTGGGGTCTTGTCCTTCTCTGCCCTGGCTGGTTGAGGTCCAAGGAAAGCAGTGCCTGCCCGTGGGCCACAGGGCCGGGCAGATGGGGCTGGGTCAGGAACTGCCCAGGTGCTGGCCCTGCCCTCAGACACACTTTCTTCTCAAGACTCTAGAATCTCCTCCACAGGTCTCCCAGAGCTGCTTCCCCAGGGCAGTGAGGTTGGGAGCAAGATGGGGCTTCTGTGAGTAGAGGTGGAAAACTGGTGAGATATTTCCACAGCAGCCATTTCTCTACCCTGCTTTCTAACTAACGTATGCTGACAAGTCGTTCCTATTCCTGCACTGGGGGGTTCGAGCCCCACTTCTGGCTGCATGTTCTCACCACTACATTCTGCTGGTTTCACTCTGCTGGCTTTATCAACCACCCCTGCGTCCCCTGCTCTCTCAGAACCCTCCCATCTGCCGCCTCCTAATTAAGGGCCGCTGCAAAGAGACACAGACTGGCTAACCCATGAGATTTAGCTTTTAAGAACAAAGCACAATCTTTCAGGACTGAAATGCCTTGAGGTGCCTTGGAACTGGCTTTGGAAATAAGTATCTGGCCCCTAGCTATGGACTCATCAGAGTTATCCCAATTTATAAAAAGGAAAAGCTGATTGGATCCATATTTCTCTGCAAGTCTCCTTCAGGAGGCTGGGCTGGTAAATATTTACAAGGTCAGGTTAAGCAAAAAAGACAATTGAAAAAACTGGCCAGGTTCAAAAGGATAGTCTCAGGCCATAGGAATGGCTTGGTGCAGTTGATGGGTGATGAATTGAGAAATTCTCCTTCCTACTTATGTCTTGAGGATAGACAGCCTGGGTCTCTTGCCATGTCTCTTGCTAATTTCTTCCTGTATTGAAGCTTGATGATGCATTTGTACATAGCCTATATAGAGAGGTATAGATATATTATATATACAAATATAAAACATTTCACTTCACCCACCCCAAAATTGCATTGTGGTGGGGGGAGGTGTAATCACTTCTCAGTGTTTTGAGTTGATTCACCAAAGGCGAACTGTAGAATGAATGTTCTTATTGCTCTTGTGCACTTGGAGGAGAAAACCCAACTACTTATGCAAGTTCTAGGTTTGATGTGCTACATAGTGGTTAGAAGGGAGAGAAACTTAAATAGCCCTCTGCAACCTGACAGCTGGATGTATCTGCTTTGGGGCACAGAGTTGAGTTTCTTTTGCCATTTGTCTTATTCCTTGGCCCTTTTGGTGACAATAAACAGACTGTCTCCCCCCAAACATCCCTCATGCGTGGCTTTATCCAGGGAGGCAGGTCAAGGTAGGTGAAAATTGGTCAGGACCTTGACGTGGACCTCTTTTGCTCCTTTCCTGGTAACCCCATTGCCGTTGCCAGATCCCCACCACCTGAGGCCTGCAGAGCTCTTGCCACACAAGGATGAGGACATCCTTTACTCTTGCTGACACAGCTTTCATCCTTTTGATGTCCCCAAGTCCCTGGGGACTTTACCCACTATGGGTAAACACCCACTTCTCAGAGCACTCTTGATTATTTCTGGTATGAAGGCAACCTTGCAAGTCTGTCACAGAGACACTGCTTGTTGTCTCCATGGACAGACAGGCCACCTCTCTCCATGTTTTTCAACAGTATCTGATTAGACAGACTTTTTTCTTGCCTGCTCCAGCCTAGGGAAAAACATATGACAGTGGGTCAGAGTCTATCCTTGTGTAACTTCACACAGGAAGGTGGCTAGTGGGAAGGGTCAGGTGACTCCTGTTCCGTATACATACTGCTGAATCCGATTCACATGCTGTTGAATCAGACCTAAGAAGTTCAGGTCTTAGGTACCACACCCCTGGTGGGGGTTTCACCATCCAGGACCTACTCTACCCTTTTTCTCCTGAGCTCCTCATTCTTCTGTCTCTTTGTATTTCTCTGTGTCTTACACACACACATACATACCACAATCTTGCCTAGGAGGCTTGCCAGACAAGGAAAGCCTCAGTTTGCTAAATGGCAAGGACATGTAAGTAGTCAGTTCCTACTTTTCTACTGGTTTCTTTCTCCTTTCTATCTGCTCCCTGGGGACCCAGAGCTCTTCACCAGTGGTTAGGAATATTCCAGGTGGGATCTGACATTGGTAATTATAATGCCTGCAAGGATTATAGCTGCCACCTGAGAGAGAAGCCGGCTAGCACGTGGTAGCATTAAACAAAGGTGGCTGGTACTTAAAAGAGCTGAAGGTCCCTTGGTTTAAGAAGATAATCTGTTCTTGGGAGTCTCCAAGTCCTCCCAAAGATGGGATGTCAGGGATGGTGCTTCTTTTCGTAAAGACAGGGAAATTGGGGCAAGAGATGTGGTCTGGGCAGCAGAGGGCACCAGGGATTCCGGTTGGTTCCTTCCGGGGTGGACACAGGTGCCTGATACCAGTCAGGACAGTGGTATCTTCCTCACTGGGCTTTACTCCAAAGAAAGAGAGAACCTGAGCTGGGCCTGGCTGCTGGGAGGGTTGGAATTGGCCCAGGCACCTCCCCTCAGTTGATTTTTCAAATTTTGTTTGTTTGTTTTTTATAGTTTTTGGCTGGGGCTGGGTTTGAACCCTCCACCTCTGGCATATGGGGCTGGCGCCCTACTCCTTTGAGCCAGAGGCGCCGCCCTCTTTTTTTTTTTTGGCCCAGCCTGCTTGGGGCTGGGTAGGGTGATTTTGATTGTGGAATGAGCTGCCTTGCGGGGAAAGGGCGAACTCCCACCCTGGTGCTCAGAATTATTGGTCACTGTTTCCCACGTTCCTCAGTTGAGGCAGAAGTACCTCCCGAACCCTGCTGGAGCCTCCTCCCACTCATGGGATATCCCACAGGGACAGCTGGGAGCTGACTGCCGCAGAACAGGAATCTGGGCCAGAAGGAGTGGGGCGGGACAGGAGACCTTCACAGCATCCCTAAGGAAAACCTGGTCAAGCCTCCTCGCTGTCCTGAAGGGGAAACCAGGAACCAGAATAGAGAAGAGACTTGCTGAAGGCCACGTGAAGAATGAAGCACAAAGACAGGATGTTGGGGTCTGCTGCTCTTGTCCCAGCCCACAGCTGGCACCGGCCTCATGCTCAGCACTGCGGCACATTCCAGCCGAGGCTCCTGCCCTGGCCAGCTGGGCCTGAGCTGATCTAAAAGAAGCATCCGCACTTCCTTAAGGGCTCAGTTTTCAAAGCTGAGGTTCAGACAGGAAAGCAACTTGCCCAAAGTTACATGGTTGGCATATGACAGAGCCAGGACTGGAACCCAAGTCTCTCTTTCCCCATAAAGACCTTCCCTGGGCTGACCTGATGTCCCTGGGCAGGAGGACTCAAGTCCCTTAGCTACTAGTTCCCAGGGTCGTGTTCCCACACCCTCTCGGTGTGACGGTGTGACGTGCCTCCTGTTGCTTTGTTTACAGCCCCTTTTAGGCTACTTGTCTCCCTCCCATCTTACAGGGGTAGGGTAGAGAGGAAAAAAAGTCAGATGAGAGGAGCCTGGGGCAGTGCCTGGTGGGGTGCAGGCTGGGCTTCCAGGCAGGTTGCTGGGCCTCCGGTCTTCTCCATTGGCTCTTTGGGGGCTCAGAAGGTCCATGCTGGAAGGGGCCCACAGGAACTCCTCTCAGAGAACCCTGGTAGCACTGCCCACCACCTTTCCTACAGACTTTCAGTCTGAAGCCCACCAGCTTCTGGTCATTCCTGGCCACCTGCTCCCATGCTGAGACACCCTCTGCATTGCTCTGACTTATAGTGGATCAATATCTGTCTCTGCTACCAGTCCAGTTGGCTAGGGTCCCAACCACCTCTCAGGATGTGCTCCAGGCACCCAGTGGATGAGAACTCCAGAGGGTCTGGGTGGGAGGAAGCCCAGTTAAGAATCATATTCTAGCACCCTGATATGGCAGGGAGGGTGGGGGAGGTCGGTGTGGTCTGGCCTAGGAGAAAAGGACTGGAACCCAAGTCTCTGGGGGCAGAGGTGATGGGAATAGATGAGTTGGGAATGGGGGAGTAGAAGGTCTGGTGAGGCTACTTCACATTTTCTCTGTACTAACGACCTTGAAAGTCTAGAAGGTGTTGAGGAAAGTGTGGACAAATGGAAACTAAACACTCAGCTTAGCTACTTGGAATTCCATGGGAGGGGCTTTCCCTTACAGCCTTGGCGAAGTCACCTTTATTACAACCACACAGCTGCCTCTGCTTCTCACTGGGACCTTTGCTTGTAAACAGATGGAAAAGGAACTAAGAACTACTTGCCTCAACAGACTGACAGCCTTTCCTGTGGGAAGATGGGCAGGAAACTGGTATGTGTCCAGCCAGGAGGGGAGCGTGCATCACAGCTGTTGGCCAACTCAGTGACCTGGGTTGTGGCCATGGGGAGGAAGATTAGACTTGTCCCATTCTGTTCCAAGGCAAAACATTAGGACTGGTAGCAGAGACAGATATTGATCCACTATAAGTCAGAGCAATGCAGAGGGTTGAATTTCTTGAGGTAATGAGATCCCCATCCCGGAAGGTATGCAAGCATAGCTTGGGAGCGTTGTCAAGAACATTTATATATCAGGGCATACTTTTAGATGACCTTTAAGTTTACTGACAATGGCCTTCTGCAGTCCTTATTTTAGTACTCAAATAATGGAAGTGGGATTAACTCTTGCTTGGCTAAAGATAAACATAATACTTGCATGGGCAGACTCCCTCCCTTTGCCTTCTTAATCACTTATAGCCTTTCCTAGGCCACCTCTGTTCCCTAGTAACCCTTAATCTGATTGACTTGTCAATGGCAGGGTATGTGTGGGGGGTGTTGGCAAGCCCCTTTGTATAGTGAGAAATAAGCTGGGAGAGACTGGGAAAGTTGAAGCCAGGCGCCTTGGGGGAGCTTCTTTCCAAACATCAGGCCAAGTTGAACCTGCCCTTCTAGGCCCGCCAGCCTGGGCAAAGAGGCCCCTGTCTTTCTAGTCTAGACTGTAGATAGAACATAAAAGTCCTCCTTGCTGCCTGAGCTCTCCTGAAGTCTGTCAATACCCGATCCCTGCCCCATACCATAGTGAGTTCTCCACTGGAGCAAAGCCTGTTGGAAGGGCTGAAAGGTGGTTTTCCTGTCCAGCCTGAAAGGGCCTGAAGGGCGTGGGGGCAGAGGCAGCTGGCTGGACAAGTAAGAGTCGCTGTATTTATGAGCAGCTCCTCTGTGCCTGGCACTGAGCAGGGCATTCTACGTAGATGTATATCAGCTTCATCTTCGGGCCAACCCCCCAAACATGCATTCTTTTCTACATATGGACTATATTCCTACGAACAAGGTGACACAGCCAGGAAACAACAGAGCCAAATTCTCTCAGGGCCTCATGAAGCCAAAGCCATCACATCACATCATGAGAAAGGACAGTTGGCTGGTCTCTTACAGTCCCAACACTTAGGGTGGCTGGGGGAAGGGTGGCTTGGAGCCATCCTCAAAATGATCATGGGCAATAATGTACGAGCAGAAGTGTCTGGGAACAGAGGCTGAGCTTTCCCAGTGGGCCCCTCACATCCCACCCCTGCATGGCCTGGCCCTTGACCGCACAGCTCTGTGCAAACAGCGGCAGCCTCTGCTGGCCGCCTCCTCTCGCTTCCTACTGAAAGGCTGGGAATCCTCTTCCCATACTGGCCAGTTGTCTCCTTGTCCCTTACCCCTTTTTCTTAGTCACACTCCAACTCTTTCAAGCTGCCCTTTACCCCAGGAAGACTTTCTTCTGTTCCCATGCTGTTCTCCCTTCCCTTCTCCTCTGACCCGCCACATCTCACACAGTCCACACCTCCCTGTCCCCTCACTTTGCAGGACCCGCTGCTCCCTGACTAAGGTGTTCCTACAGGTCAAGACCAGAGCATTTAAGGAGTCCTGCCTGGTACTCCGTGCTATTTTGTCTTTCTGGCTTGGTCGATCTGTGCCAGATGCAGGCAGGGAAGGACCAGGTCTAGGGTTCCAGGAGGATATTAACCATTCAATTGACAAGGCATTCTCCCATGAGCAGCAGGCTGCAATGAATGATAAACCTTCCCAGTGCCTCCAGCCCCCAGACCCCCTGAGCCACCATCCTCTCTGAATGGGCAGGCAGGGGGGCATAGTGATCAGAATAAAGAGATGCCCGGACTCACCCCATCTCTGAGCTGCAGCAAGGGAAGTATTTGCCTCTTCCCGGAAGTGGGCACACATCCTCTCCGGCTGGGGCTGTCCCGTGAGCATCTCTCTGGTCGGGATATTTCAGGTCCCTCCTCCCTCTGTCTTCCTCCTCCCAATGAGCTCTTCTGTCTGGGGCTTCCTGCCCCTTTTGCCTGAAAGGACATTTGGACAGAACACGGCAGAAAACAGAAAGAGAGGAGGGGAGAGATGGAGGGGGTGGCTGCCTACCTGCCTGTGACCAGAGTCCTTAGATAGTGGAGAGGGGTGAGCAGTGATCGCCTTCCCCTGGGGGCAGAAAGTTTATCTTTACTCCAGTTCACTGATGTGAGGTCGGGAGAGCTAAGGCTGAAGTGGCCAGTGCCCTGTTTCTCGCTGGACTTCCAAGCCACATGCCTGCAGGTTGGTTTGGTGCGTGCTGTCCTGTTAACCCCCTCGGTACTTGCCAAACTTCAGTGGATACTGAGACTGTGGCTGAGGACGAGGGAGCATTCTGAGCTGGAGGGAGGAGGTGGTGAGTGGGGGAGGGCAGAGAACTGTCCCAGATGCCCCACAAGGAGGCTCCCCAAATTCAGTGTCCACTGAATCCCAGCCCGAGAGGCAGAAGGATTTGAGGGCATTTAAGTCAGCGAAGGCAGAGACTGTCCTGGCTGCGGTTCCACTGTCCTGAGACGGAGGGTAACTCAGGGAAGGTGAAGTTGCTCTTGGTGTTGGTCTGAGGGCCAGAGAGGAGCTGTGAGTGGTGTGTGTGGGGGGGCGGGGGGCTCCCTGCAGAGCCCAGTCCGCACCCCCCTCCAGCTCCCTCTGTCACCTGCAATGCCCCCACAGGAGCGCTAGGGCTTATGGGGGAGGAGGCGGGAGAAGGAGGCAGGCAGGCAAGGGCAATGGGGTGGCCAGAGGGGGAGGAGGCTCCCTGCCAGGCTCTTCTTACTCAGGAAGAGCTCCTCTTAAAATAGCTTTGGACAGAGCCCTCCTTTCTCGCCCGGCCCTGCATGTGGTCTCGGCCACTTTCTGAGAACTGACAGGGGAGGGAGCCTTCAAGGTACCCTCCCCTGGTCATCTGTAGAAGGTGATCCCCCTCCAGGGGTAAGTGCTTTCCAGTGTAGGGGCAGCTCCCAGAGGCAGACAGCTCACATTGACTCCATTCTAGCCTGCCTGGAAAACAGGCGTCCTCTCCTTGCTAGCTGTAGTCTAGTTCCCTTGGAGGGTACCAGAAGGTGACCAACCGAGTTGCCTGGTCACCTGGTTTCTAAAAGTCAGTTGGACGAACTGCTGCAAAGAGCCCTGCGTGAATCCCCCAGGAAACAATCTCCTTCCCTGTAAATCTAGGCCCTGCTCCTCTAGCCTGAGAGTGGATAGTCTTCTGACAGCTCCTTGGCACAGGGCCCAATCCATCTCCGCATCCCTGAAAACTTGCTCTTCAAGATATTTCTGAGCTAGGCCACCCAAGAGCTGTGCATGCACTTACTCCATCACCAGGGATAGGCCTGTGAGAGGTCACAGCTGGGACAGTGTCCCAAGACACCGCTCCTTCCCTCCGTCAAGGGACCAGCAGTATTGCGTCTACTTCTTCCTGTCCCCACCCAGGGAATGTGGGCTCTTCAGCTGAATGCAGAGGAGCTAACGCAGGGAAGGCTCCTCAAAGAGACACTTTTCAAAGGGGGAGAGAAAAGGGACTCCAACCTTTTGTCACCTCCTCCTCAGAAGGAGCCTCTGAGCTGGATCAATGACTAAGTTTTTGAGAATGTTTGAAGAAAGTGCTCTATAAATGTAAAAATCCTCTAGCTGCTAATGCATTTCTCAAGTGCTCTTTCTGCCCAATGCACCTCTGAGTGCGTGTTTTGAGAGGAGTCCTGAGAGCAGGTGATACAGGGAAATACATAGCGAGGGAAGCTCCAACCCTGGCTTTAACGGTAACTCTAGGTGACCTTGAGCCACACATTCTGCCTCTCTGAGCCTCTTTCTTCTCTGAGAGGCATGGGGGTGTCCCAACTCCTAAACATCAGTGAATAGCAAGGCAGCAGGAAGGTGGGGAGAGGGCAGAGAGGAAATTAGCTACCTTCTCCTGTCACTGGGATCTAAAGATAGCCACAGAGCTCAGTCTGCTCTCCCTGTTCTCTGGGCGGGGGTCACTTTCTTTCCCTTTGGCTCACCTCAGCCTACTGCTCTGGGAAACATGACCCCTGCTGCAAAAATAAAATGGGCTGCATGGATGCCTTGCCCGGTTAACTCAGTTCAGGGACTTCCTAGGGGAAGCACAGGGGAAGCCATTAAACCTGGAGACCTGGAGGGAGGGTCTTTCCCTTTTTGAGCCACGGATCTCTTGATGTTCAAATGTACTGTTTACATGGTGCGTAGCACTCTGCTGAGCAATTTACATGCAATAATGTCTTGTTCCCTCTGCACAGCCAGGCCCACTTCTGACATGGCAAGGCCTGGGGCAAGGGTACAAATAGGAATTAAGTATACTTTTAAATATATAATCTATAAGCCAGAATAGCAAAGTGTTAAGCTCAATCTTTTTATTTTTTTCTTTTTGAGACAGAGTCTCTGCTGGGCGCCTGTTGCTCAAGTGGCTAAGGGGTCAACCATAAACACCTGAGCTGGCAGGTTTGAATCCAGCCTGGGCCCATCAAACAACAATGATGGCTGCAACAAAAAATAGCTGGGCATGGTGGTAGGCGCCTGTAGTCCCAGCTACTTGGGAGGCGGAGGCAGGAGAATCGCTTGAGCCTAGGAGTTGGAGGTTGCTGTGAGCTGTGATGCCACAGCACTCTACCTAGGGCAACAGCTTGAGGCTCTGTCTCAATAGAATAGAGAGATAGTCTTGCTATGTCACCCTTGGAGAGTGCCATGGCGTTATAGCTCACAGCAACCTCAAACTCTTGGGCTTAAGTGATCCTCTTGCCTCAGCTTCCCAAGTAGCTGGGGCTACAGGAGCCCGCCACAGTGCCCAGCCATTTTTTTTGTTGCAGATGTCATTGTTGTTTAGCTGGCCCCGGGCTGGGTTCGAACTCGCCAGCCTGAGTGTATATGGCTGGAGCTGTAACCACTGTGCTACAGGTGCTGAGCCATTATCTCGATCTTTTATCTTCTGCCATTGAGTACTTTTCCTGGGAGACCAGATCCAAAGTGGAATTTCCAGACCATTCCTTTGTTCATCTTCTTTCTGGTCCCACAGCAACAGGGGCTCTTGTACATATATGCCTGGGGTGCATGTGGAATCCCACCCACTCATCATCATCTGCAAACAGCTGTCCCGGGGCCACTTCCTGGGCCTCTTTATGGTCAGCTCTTTTTGTTTGTTTTGTTTGTTTGTTTTGTTAAGCAGGCCCAGGCCAGTTGGAACCCACCACCTCCTCAGTGCCACTGCTCTAACCACTGAGCACAGGCGCCCCAGGGGTCAACTCTTGAGAAGCCAGCTCAGGTTCTGGGATACCCAGAGTAGAGTCTAGAAGGGGAGGAGGTGCATGGCTTCCTCCTTGGTCTGATGCACTCATTCTCCAGTGAGGAGGGGCACGGCTCGGGGACAGCCAGAGTGAGGCCCTCTAAAATCAGGAGCCCAGGGCAGAGGGCAGTATGTCTCTTAACAATCCTGTGAGGCTAATACTATTCTCACCATCTTGCAGATGAGGAGCAGAGGTTTTTCCAAAAGATTGCATAACTTGCTTCAAGTCACCATAATAAATGGCCAGAGCCAGTATGCCACTATACCACCGTGATACGCAGAAAAGATAGCGCTCCTATCTCCAGGAAAAAACAGATAGTCAGCATTTTGCATAGACAATCTCGGGGACCCAGGTTAAGAAGGAGGGTCGTGAAGCAGTGTGTGGGTCTGTCAGCCGGGACCAGGAGTTGGAACAGAGTCTCCAGACAGCAAAGAGGACCAGGGGTACAGGGGAGGGGCATGGATGTGTGGGAAGGGGTGCTGAGCAGTAGCGAGCCTAATTACAGAACCAGTAACCCAAGTAGCACTGTTCACTTTTAACTCAAGACTGGGAATAGTCTCGAGTCTTTACTGGGTTTACAGCCGCATCTCAACCCTCTGAACTGTTGTGACTCTGGGCTCCTCCACCCATACCCCAAAGAGGAACCAAGGGAGTCTGCGGAATCGCGGGGAGCAGGCACGCGGAAACCCTTAGGGGAGGGTGAAAGGGTGGAGTCCGAGCGTGACCTAGGTGGGAACATGAGAAACAGGGGTTAAGTAAGGCCCCAAACCAGCATGTGAGGACTGGTAGCCTCAGAGGGGGCTATGATGAAATGGGGAATGTTGGGGGGCAGTGGGCAGGGGCAGTTTGCAATCGGAGGCTTGGTTCCCTGCGGCCTAAAGCAATCCGCAGAGGGGATGACACGCGGGTGAAGGCGGCGGCCGCGGGTTCCGAGGCTGCACGCGCGCCAGGTCGCACGGTCCCCGGGGCAAGACCGCACACGCCCACCCATTGCGGCAGCGTCCGCTGCGGACTTTGGAGCAGTCTCCTGGCAGTCCCCAGAGCGGGAGCCGCTACCCTGCCAGTGCTCCTCCAGCAGAACAAAACAGCCTCCAACAACCGAAAAGCTCCACCTCTACTCCCCCTGAATTACCCTCCCAATTGGCGGCTCAGCGCAGGGGATGATGCGGGCGGCTGCGGGCCGGCTCTGCAGTGCCACGCCGCAGCTGTCCAGCCAGACTGGAGGAGGAGTGGGGGCTCCGGGCTGGTCCCGGAGCTCCGGGACCACGAGGTGGGAACGCCGGAGAGAGTGCGCCGCGGGCCGGGGCGCCCAGGTCTCCGCGGCGGCCACCGCCCCTCCTGCGGCTGGAGCGCTTCCAGAGCAGAGGCGCAGCCTCGCCGGGCTGTGCGCTCGCTGAGTCGTCCTCCCGCTGCTGCTCCGGCTCCTCCTCCTCCCCTCCCGCCGCGGCTCCCGCAGGCGGCGGGCGAGCGCGTCTCCCCCCTCGCGCCCTCCCCCTCCTCTCGCTCTTTCCCGGCTAACTTTCCCGAGCCCCGACCCGCGGCGCAAAGCTCCCCGCAGCTTCGGGGCCGAGAGCGCGGCTGTGCCCAGTATCCCATCCCCGCGCCCCCGGCGCGCTCCGGAGAGAACGGGACGATGCCCGGGGCTGGGGACCGAGGCAAAGCCCCGGCGAGATGGATGGGCACTGGGCTTTTGGGTAAGGCAGTCCCAGCTTGGTGTCTTCTCTCGCCTTCCTCCACCCAGCCAGGAAGGGGATACTTGAGCGGGGCGTGGGGGTGGGTGGGTGGAGGACTTGAATTGGAAAGGGTGGGCTTTGGAGTGCGGCATATAGTGAGCACGGTGGCCAGCGGTTTCCCGCCGGACGCCTGACTCTGAGGCCGTGCTCCAAGGGGACCGTGCGCGTCCCCTCACCCCCGCTCAGCCTTCCTGCCTGCGGGTCAGTCTTCTGCTTCAGCGCCAGGCATTTGGTGCTGTATCTTGGGGCTGCAGCGCCGGTCTCCAGAATTCAGAGGCTCAGGTGTGCTGGGGGGGGGGGGTGGTGTCTGTGCCTTGGATGTAGGACAGCTGGGTTGCACGTGGGGTTGGGGTGCTGGTTTCCACCCCTGCCCCGAGCTATTTGCTCGTTTCCTGGACGTCAAGCATGTACCAATGGGGGTTGCGGGTTCCCCGTCCTCCTGGGCCCTTTTTCTGCTTTGCTGTTCTGCATTCTGCCTCCTCCAGGGCCCTCTGCCTTCCCTGAAGCTCCACGTTAAAGACTGGTTGGGGCTGGAGGGGCTTGGGTTATCCTTCAAAAGCCACCTTGAAGAGGGGCCTTTTCTCTCTTCCTATAAAGAGATTCCGTTAGGGAGAACCTGCTTGACCTGCTCCTGGCTTTTCCTTTCTGTAGTAAACAGAGAGACCAAGGAGACAAGTCCAGAGGACAGGAAGTATTATTAATATCTATTAATATGCACATGATAGTTTTGAGTGTCAAACTCTAAGAGATTAGGGAATGTATTTATTAGTCCAGAATGTAATCTCCTCATAAATCATCCCCAGACTTCAATGTAAGCCGACTCCATCTCTGGCAACTGCATTTCTTCCTGTTTGTGTTTATTAGATTTGGCTTTTGGCAACTCCTGTCTTTGGGTTAGGCACATATCTGTGCTGAAAACAGGGAGCCAGAAACATATTCGGGAAGTTGTGGCTGTTTCTGCAAATGTAAACTATATGTAGACCTGGCATGTTGGAACCGGTGGTGAAGGGGGATAGAGTATTTCTGTCACTCAAGAGCCACTGGTTTGTTTGCATCTCCATGGCTGGATGGAAGACCCTGGTGTTTTCTATTGTACCTTTCACCCAGATGTCATGCTGGGCTCACAGTGGCCCAAATAAAGCAGGCCTCATGAGGCCTCCAGCTCCTCTTCTTTGGGTGGGCACCGTGCCACTCCACACCACTTCCCCTCATCCCATCTGAGATCAAAGCAGGCCCCCTACCGTGACCATGGCAAAGGTCACTAAAGTACCCCACTTTACACCCCTGGCTCCTCTTCCTCCTGCCATCTGGCCTGTTAGAAGATTTGTAGAATCAGGCTTCTGTGGGTAATCAAACTGAAAATGATGTGAATGTGTGTGTGGGAGGGGGATTGTGGTAGAGTCTTGGTACATTTCTCCAGCTGGAAGCCCCCACCTTCTCCAAAGGCTGTTCAGCTGGGTAGACCAGAAAGACTGGGGCCCATTGAAGCAGGTTTGGATAAATATCTGAGCTAGGCCTTGGTAGTCCAGGAGACAGCAGAGTGCCTTGTAGGTGGGAGATCTGTAGGGCCCAGAACTAGCCCTACCTGCTCTGCCCTCCAGTCTGCAGAGGAACTACAAACAGGGCCCTCCATTGGGCCTTGCCCAGGCAGCCACTGACTGAGCCCTCACAGGGGTTTTGGTCTTGGGATGTAGATGATATGTTTGTTCCAATGGGGAAGAAATGGAAACAACTGGACAGTCAACTGGAGGTGTTCCCTGGGAACATCAGAGCTGGCAGTGACTTTGGAAACAAAAGGACAGAGCTCTTCTAAGGTGAGGAAGCTGTGGTTCAGAGAGGGATTGTGATTTGCTCAAGGGTGCATGGCCAACTGATGGGCAAGTGGAACAGAATCAACATCTCTTGGGCTCTGTCACACCATACTGCCTCCCAGGTTAACTGAAGTCTGGTGAGGAAGGTGAGTAGGGATTGTGCTTAGGACTGAAGAATGAGTGAGCCTCTGGTGCATGGGCTGGAAGGATAAAGGCATGGGGACTCAAGCTGTTGATTTCACAGTGGCGGAGACCAGTGTAGAGCAGTAAGCTCCCAGGAGCCCTCTTCCCCTTTCCCCATATCACACTTGGTCTCAAAGACTGAGGCTAAAGTGACTGTTGATACCTAACAAGATACCCTTTTCTTAAAATCAGAAGCAGTTTCCAAGGCTGTATTTTATTTTTTGAGACAGAGTCTCATTTTGTTGCCCTCGGTAGAGGGCCATGGCGTCACAGCTCACAGCAACCTCAATCTCTTGGGCTTAAGCCATTCTTTTGCCTCAGCCTCCCAAGTAGCTGGGATACAGGTGCCCGCCACAATGCCCAGCCATTTTTTTGTTGCAGTTGTCGTTGTTTAGCAGGCCCATGCCAGGTTCGAACCCATCAGCCCTGGTGCATGTGGCCAGCGCCCTAACCACTGGGCTATGGGCGCCGAGCCTCCAAGGCTGTATTACTACAGTTGAGATTTATGTGGGTTCCAGTCTCTTCCTAAGCATGTAACATAATATAGCTGTCCTGCCCACCCCTTTCTTGTTCCCTCATTTGCTTAATTGCCGTGATTTGTGTTTAATTATCACTTGTGAGAGTGCACTGTTGCACAACCCTCTTTCCTTTGGTGTATATTTATTAAAGCCTTGTTTAATGAGAATGCAATTAAGGAGAGGGTGCTCAGTCCCCCCTCGGAGGAAAGCGAAGGAAGGGTAAACAAGGAACTCAAGGAGAAGAGGAGAGGGCAGGGAGAAGTGGAGGGAGATCCTGGGTTTGACTCTAAAAAACAATGGTTGGTTCTCTTTTTGAACCTGCAAGGGCCCCCAAGAGAGAAGGCTGCGGTCCCCTCTTGTGGGATTAGCATGAGAGGGAGGAGACTGGGCACAGCCAACCACCTTGCCCTCTTGCTGGTCCTCCAAGAGATATAGGGATCTCTGCATAAGGCAAGGGTGGGCGATGCCAACACAACCCACCGTGGCCTGTAAGAGGAAGAATGGTACAGTGTTTGGACTTGTTTGCAAGGCCGGTTTCATTGAGCATCCAGGCTGTCTCAGGCGGGCAAAGCTCCTGGGGGTGGGCAGGAAGCAGGCAAGTTGCCTAGGAGAGAGAGTTGAAATCTTTCCTTTGTCTCTGGGCTTAGGGACCTTTTCTGGCTCCGCTCTGCCTCCCACAGCCCCCAGGGCCTCCACCCCAGGAGGAGTCCTAGCCTGCTGGCCTCAGCCCACTTTCTGCCTCTCAGCTCTAACTTTGAGCCTCTGTGATTGTCCCAGGGCCAGGGCGTGTCAGCCTCTCTGTAAAGGCAGCCATGTTCCCATGTGCCATGTGAGGTGAGTCCTCACAGCTAAACTTAGAGAGGGGACCAGCTTGCCCCTCTTGCCTCCCTCACCCAGGGGAGGCTGTGACTGATCCCTGGATGTGGGAAAAGATGCCTGCCTCCTTTCCTGTGGCCTGGGAATATGTGGTGGCTGCCCTTAGAGCCTTGGTGGTGTGAACATCTGATATCATTTGTATGTGCCTAATACTTTTTCACTTTATCAAAACTTGGGATCCTGAGTCAAGTCCAGCGGGCCGAGGACGTCAAAGAAAGTTAGAGAAAATCGTTGCTGTGAGAGAGGCTGAATGGCTGGGGCCTTTTAGTGCGGAGAGGCAAGGTTTGGGGGTTTAGGATTGAATTCCACAGCATCAACTGATAATGCCAAGAAAGGACCCCCCACCCCCAAACATACACACACGTACCCCCTGACATTCTAAAAAGTTAAGTTTAGGACAAAGCAAACTTAACTCGATGGCTTCCCCACCATGGGCGGCTGAGGCGGGAGGATCACTTGAAGCCAGGAGTTTGATGCAAGCCTGGGCAACTTTGTGAGACAAATAATAATAAAAAGCAATTTTAAAACAATGCTTCTACAGATAATAATAAAAAAACGATTAGCCGGACACGGGCTAGTAGTCCTAGCTACTTAGGAAGCTGAGGTAGGAGGATCAGGAGAGCTCAGGAGGTTGCAGTGAGCTGTGATCAGGCTGCTGTTCTCCAGCCTGAGTGACAGAGGGAGACCCTGTTTAAAAAAAAAAAAAATTCTGTCTTTACTCCAGGGAAATAATCCAAGATGTGGTACAGGGTGAAAGATAAATCAATGTGTGAATGGCCTGGAGACATTCTTGGCTGACACTGGTCATTAAGGGAAATAGGGCTGCCTTGGTTACTTAGAATGATGAGAGACAGCCTTCTCCCCTGTCCCTCTTTTGAACACCATCCTCCTCTACCTTGCAGGGTGCTAACTCACTGAAGCCCCTCTTATGTTTTGTTTTCACATCAAGCAGGGGAGGTAAGAAAGATAGCTATCTCTGCCATGGCTGGCTGTGGCACCTCTGACTTTCTCAAGGTCAGCTGGCTGAGTGGGGGCCTGCCTTGCACCTGCTGACCAATCCTCTCCTGGCTTGGTTATCCTGCTGAAGCAGCCTTCTGGGGGACCTCTAGTGGACCAATACCTGCCCCCAGCTCCCTCCTCTTCCCCAGCACATCACAGGTGAGACTGGGCTTGGGAGCCACCCTCCCCCTGACCCCCCAGCTTTCTTGTTCTGGAGCCTCCCACACATGGCTGGCAGGACTTCATCACAGCCTGCTGGGAGGGCTGTGTCCTGGAGAAGCCCTGGCTAGGCCACTGTGATAACTTAAGCAGGGCTCTGAACTCCTTGAAAACCACTTCTGTCATTTTCCTTGTTCCTTCCAGGCTATCAGGAAATGGCATGGTTCCCTGGGAGAGTCCTGAGTGTATCAGAGTTAAGTCACCCACACAGACACATACAAAAATCAAGCAGAAATGTGTCCTGTGTCACGATCCAGACTTTATTTTTATTTTTGGACAGAGTCTCACTATGTTGCCCTTGGTAGAGTGCTCTGGAGTTACAGTTCACAGCAACTCAAACTCTTGGGCTTTAAGCGATTCTCTTGCCTCAGCCTCCCAAGCAGCTAGGACTACAGGCACCTGCCAAAACCCCTGGCTATTTCTTTGTTGCAGTTGTCATTGTTTAGTGGGCCGGCTGGTTCGAACCCGCCAGCCTCAATGTATGTGGCTGGCACCTTAACCACTGAACTACGGGCGCCAAGCCATGATCCAGAGTTTAAAGAAAGTGTTGTCTTCTCTGCTGGACCTTTCTTTTGCTTTCTTGCTTCTATTTAAAGCAATCAAAAAGATTTCCCTTTTGATGTACGTCCTTTTGTGCTCTTCAAGATCTCATTCTGGCTGGGGTTGGGGAGGGGAAAGTGGCCACTGATTTGGGTCCCTTCATCTCCAGGACCCCGGTTCCCGGACCTGAGTAATAACGAACACTGGAGTGGGAGCCAGAGCGCTCCTTGGAGTCCTGAGGGAGGCCAGGGAGCTGCCTTGTTAGGGAGCTTCCCTGTCTCTGGCCCTGCACCCTGATCCTTAGTGTATGGGGACTTTGGAAGGTGGGAAGCAGAACTTTAAAGCTGGCCCCAGGCTGGAGGGTGGATCCTGTGTCTGGCACTTGACCTCTGTCCCTGACCCTGACCTCTGGGGTAGGAAGGCATTGGGGCGGCAGATGTAAAAGGGACCTGGAGCTCTAAGGTTCGGATAAACCCTGACAGCACTGTCTCTTGGAGATGCAAACATCTGAATGCTGCTAATTCCATTCACGGGGTGTGTGGACTTGAGCAAGGTAATCTCTTTGAGTCGGTTTCTTTATTTATTGGGAATAGAAATAGTAGCTACCTTATAGGATTATGAGAGTTAAATAAGATTATATATAAAGTGCCTGTCCTATCTTACACTGAGTGCTCAGTCCCAGGTTCACCATTTACTATGTGGCCCTGGACAAGTCAACTTAACCTCTCTGAGCCCCAATTTAATCATTGGTAAAAGGGCAAACCTCATACCTACCTTTTGGCATTCTAAAGCATGTTGGAGTTAATGTATATAAATGTTCTAGCACAGTGATTCTCAAAGTGTGATCCTTGCCCACAGCATTCCCTGCGAGCTTTTTAGAGATGTGAATTCTCAGGCTCAGACCTACTGATTCGGAAACTCAGGCGGTTGGGCAGCGATCGTTGGAACTGCCCTCCTCGCCGGTGTGATGATCTCAAGTTTGGAAACCACAGCTCTAGAGCGATTCCTACATAGTACTTGGCTAAAAGATGAGGGCAAATTGAAAGAATTTCCCAGTATTCACTGGAGTCCTGGTGAGGAAATTTGGTTCTCTTGTTGACCTTAGGCGAGTTACCTAATCTTGAGGCTTCTGTAATATGGAGCTATGAGTATGTCACTCACAGTAGAGGTGTGAGGATGAAATGTGCCTGGCGCATAGTAAATGTCCATGTTCCTGCCTTTATCAGCAGTGGTGGGGGTCGGATTGGGTTCTGGACCACATGGGGAGGTTTGGGGCTGGGGGTATGAGCACTCCACTTTGCTGTTAGAAGTTAAGGTGACATGAAGCAGCTGAGGCGGCAGGGCTGCCACCTCTGCTGGGAGTTCCTTCTCTGTCATTTAAAAGGCACCCCTTAGATGCATCATTATTATCTGGTGTGGGCCAAACAGACTGGTTTGTGATGCAGCATGAGGGAATTAAATTAGACAACAGAGGGCCTTCCAGAGAGGGAGGACGGGAAAAGGGCTGGCCCTAGGGGCAAGGAGAGGTAGACATCCGGTTCTGGACTCACCCCGAGCTCCGACAACCTTGAGGCGAGCAGGGTTTCCTTGAGGAATGTGCGGGAAGGAGGAAGGACTCAGGAGGCTGGGTCCAAGGCGGTGCGGGAACGCCTCGCTCCAGCGGAGAGGGCCGCAGAGACAGATGCACTGCGCGGGAGGTGCGAAGGCTGGGAAAGCAGCCCCGGGGCGCTCCGGGCGGCCGGGGCGAGGGGGTGGAGCGCAGCCGCGGAGGGTGCAGCCGGGGACAGCCATCCCGCGCCATCGCCACCCCACCCCCGCGTGCGGGCATTCGGGGTCGCCTGGAATCGGCCTCCGCACCGCGTCTTCACCCCGTCGTGGCTTTACTCGCTGCGCCCCCGCTGCTGCCCAATTCCACGCCAAGCCTTATTCCCACCCCCGCCCCCCATCGTATTCCATCCTTGAATACGGGTCCGTGTGCCTTCGGTTCTCAGGGTCCTGTTCGGTGGCCAGAGGGCGTTGGACTCTGGTGGCCAGCCCGAACGAGTCCCTCTGTCTCTCTGCCCCTCGGGGCCGCTGGACAGTGGTCCGGGACTGCGGCTGTCGCTTTTCTCTTCCTCACCTCATGGGACCTAGCTATTCTCCACCTCCTCCGCAAATCCCGGGAACATCACGAGGAGGCGCGCGTGGTCCTAGGGGAAAGTCCCTCACGAAAAGAAGGGAGCCCGCCTTGCACTTCCCGGGGCTAGAGCTGCGCTCTCAGGGACGCCTCCCCCAGGCGAGGGGGCGGAGCCGGGCGCAGACGCGCGGCCGCGGCCTGCGCCTCGTTTTCTTGGGTTTGGGTGACCCCTGGTGGTCATCCGGAGTGAGTGCCCAGAATTCAATCCTGCCCCGTGAAGGGGAGAAATGGAGAGTTAGGTTGGCCTAGGTGTCATTTGGAGTGAAGAGAACTCTCCTCTTCAAGTGAACACCGAGAAGGTCAGAAACCTCCCTGCCTTGGCGAGTGACTCCAATCCTGCCGAGCGTCCCTTTCTAGAACTCCAGCTTGGGGGTTCCATGGGCTTTTATTTATGGAGGTTGCGCTTTGCCCAGGCCTCTTCCTGCTCCCCGTGTCCCTGTCGCTGGAGGTGTCTGTGGGGAAGTACCCTACCATCTACGCTGTCAATGGTTCCGAGATCCTGCTGCCCTGTACCTTCTCCAGCTGCATCGGCTTCCGGGACCTCCAATTCCGGTGGATCTACAACAACAAGACTGTAAGACAGGGCAGGGGTGGGGCAGGGGTGGGGCAGCCCAGGCCTCCCTCCCTTCTCTGTCGCCTCGTCCACGACCCTCCTCCTAGGCTGCTGCCCCCTCTGTAATGGTCCCCACAACCCACTTTTTTGTCCCTATTCTAGGGATGCTTACATGGTGTTGCCAGGTTATGGGACCTGTTGGAATTCTTGGCTGGAGGCCTCTGTCTGGTCTTAACACCTGGAATTTGGATTGCTCGTGTAAAAATGAATAGCTTAATTTAGCAAACAGGAGAGAGAAAGCTCTTTGGAAGGCTTGGAGAGAAGGAATGAGAAGCGCCAACTGAGGGAAGAGCTGAGAACCTGGACTTGGAAGGAAAGGAGAGAGGAAGCTAGAGGCCTGCGGGAGATTTTCAGGAGCATCTGGGGGGTCGGGGGTGGGCTGGGGCTGTATCAATGGTATTTACTGAGTGCCCACACTGCAGCCTAGAAGGGGACCTGGCCTGAGACCATCATAGGGAAGCCACAAGAGACCAACTCTGGATATAACTGAATGCTGACCTCAGAGGGTGCTGATGAACAGATCAGTGGGGATTGATCTAGATCTTGATGGAGGGCCAGAATTCAGATGGACAGGAGACACGGTGGCAGCAACGCCTGAGTGGGAATTGGCAGAGGGAAATGAGTGTGTATTTGCAGGAGTCACTATGTAAACGCCTTTTATGAAGACAGCAGTACATTTCAGGGAGGCCTTAATAAAAGGAAATGGGTTTAGCCTGAAACAAGCAAAATTCAGATTAGACAGGCAGAGGTACTGACACTGGGAGAGGAAACCAAGGGGCGAAAGCAGGCTCTGACTGGACAGGGGAGGCACCCAAAGAGTGCGCTGGTGTGATGTCATGACCCTTGATGTCCCTGATTGTTTCTTGGCCACTTTCCCTCTGCCCCCCAGATCATAGATGGGATTGTGAAGAATGAGAAATCTGACCCCAAGGTGACATTTAAAGACGATGAACGCATCACTCTGGAGGGCTCCACCAAGGAGAAGAAGAATAACATTTCCATTCTGCTGAGGGACCTGGAGTTCAGTGATACAGGCAAATACACCTGTCACGTGAAGAACCCCAAGGAGAATAATCTCGAGAACAACGCCACCATCTTCCTCCAAGTCGTTGATCAGTGTATGCAGTGGGGGCTGGGACCAGGACGGTGGAGTGGGTAGGACTTGGGGAGGGGTACCCAACTCAGGGTTACAGCTAAGTGAGGAAATGGACCATGTTGGTATTTTCACTTACTTTACACTTTCAAGGATTACTGGAGTCACAGCTAAAAGCTAGAGAATTCTGCTTGAACACTTACGCGAGTACTGAATAGTTTGTGAACTACACTTAGCCTCTCTAAACTTCATTTTCCTCATCTGTGAAATGGGGATGTGTCTGCATCATCCTAGGCTTGTTGTGATGGTTGGAGCAGCTACCTAGGTGTATTTTGTGGCTAGTAAAGTTTTCTTTGTATATGCCGATTATTACTATTATTGAGTATTCCATTAGCTAAAGTTGATTGAATGTTGACTGTTGGACTAAAAAGTGCTATGAGCAATGCATAGTATTCTTTCTTGAGGAATCAACAGTTCAGAGTAGGACAGAAGACAGAGAAATGGCAACAGAGACAGAGCCTGATTCCATATGCAAATAGAGGCACAGGCAGAGATGGAGTAAGATGCAGCTGTCCTCTCCAGAGGCTTATATCCTAGCTAGGGATTCCAGTCTGACACCATGGACCAATCAGACAAGGAGGGTGCATATGACAAGGAACCCAGTGGTCCCATGACCCAGCACGCTGAGAGTAGCTGGGGAAGCAGGAAGTGATAACCAGGGCTGGAGATGTGAGGGAAAGGTCTGGAAGGCGAGGGAAGCATAGAAGAAGTAAGAAAGAGAAGACAGTCTGTGCAAAGATCCTGATTCTGCTGCGTTTTGTGTGCACCTGGGGGCTCACTGCTCTCCTGGGTGACGTGGAACGTCTGGAGGGGGAAATGCCATGGGTGTGCCAAGGGAGAGCCAGAGACCATCCAGGCAACTTTTCTGAGCCTGGTGTCATCGGAGTCAGGTCTGCCTAGGGGTCACCTCTTCCTCCCTATGATGTCTCCTAGATGGAGAGATCTGAGCTCCTATCACCTTGCTTTGTCCTCAGCATTTTCAGGAGGGAAGAAAGGGAAGGAAACTGACATTTATGGAGCACTTTGGGGTGGGAGGGCCCCAGTTAGGTGCTTTCACTGACCTTAGTTCCTTCGCTTCTCATGGCCCCATCATGGTGGATTTTCTTTCCATCTTTCTAGATTCATTAATTCACATTTCGTCTATTCTTCAAATGTTTACTGAGCACCTACATTGTTCTAGGTGCCAAGGTCACGATGTGAACAAAAAAGACAAATTCTTATCTTTATGGAGATTACATTCTTCCCCTTCTAGTTGAGAGAGACATAGAATCAGAAACTAAAGAAGAAAATGATATTGTATAAGAGAACATGGTTAGTGTTGTGGAGAAAAAATAAAGCAGGGGTGAAAGCTGGGGTGTGAGTAGGGTGGCTGGGGAATGCCTCACTGGAAAAGACTGGGGGGTGTTTGAGGGAGGCAGGAGAAGATGCCTTTGGGAAGATAGTCCAGAGAGAATAGCAAGTGCAAAGGCCCTGAGGCAGGTGCTTGAAGAACAACAAGGAGGTCAGTGTGGCTGGAGTAGAATGAGGTCACTCAGTGTGAGCCAGATTGTATGAGGTCCTATGAGCGGGAGTGAGATGTAGGCTCTCAAGGACTCTGAATAGAGAATTTAAGGTCTGAACAGGCTCCCTCCAGCTCCTATGCCAAGAACAGACCATGGAACAAGGAGACCAGTTAGGAAGCTATGGCAAACATACATCCAATCAAGAGGTGACTTGGGCCAGGGTGGCTGTGAGTGGTCAGATTCTGGAATTTTTGGAAGTTAGAGCTGTTAGGATTCTCAGGTGGATTTGGATACGGGGCTTGAGAACAAGGGAAGCGTTAAGGATGACTCCAAGGATTTTGGTTACAGCAATTGAAAGGATCAGGTTGTTGCCAACAGAGATGAGGAAGATTGTGAGGGAAGGAGATTTGGGAAGAAGTCAGGAATTCAGTTTTCAGATGAGGAAATCAAGGTTGGGTTTCGATGACCTGCCCAACGTTGCCAGCTAATCCAGACCATGTGACTCCAAAGTCTTGCCACAGTCTAGGAGATATGATAGGGACGTTTCAAATTAAAGGTTCTCCTTTGCATGGGAAGGCAGGCCTAGAAATAGACAATGAAATTCTTACATGGCAATTTGGGGGTCAAGTCATAACTTGAGCCTAGGTGTTATAGGTTCCAATTCTGATGTATTCAAGAATTGTGCAATAAATTGGGTGTGTATTTGTAGGACAAACGTGTGGGGGGAGAGGGGAAAGTGGACTCCTTGGGTTGTGCCCTGCCTGGCCTGATGGATGCTGTAGGCCTGGGAAGGACTGGGGGCCTGGGGTGGACACGTCCCAGATGCCACCTGGGGTGGAGGCTGCACAGCCCAGGCACTACCACGGTGCTCGGCTCCAGGTGACTCCTGCTCCCTTGTCCCTGCCCTTCCTTCCTTGCCTTGGCCATGCAGTGGAGACAGTGGACAACACGGTGACACTCATCATCCTGGCTGTCGTGGGCGGGGTCATCGGGCTCCTCATCCTCATCCTGCTGCTGAAGAAACTTATCACCTTCATCCTCAAGAAGACTCAGGAGAAGAAGTGAGTTGGCCTGCGGCCCAGGCCTGTCCTCCCACCAAGTCACCACCCTTCTCTTCTACCCCTTCACCTCCCCACCAACCTTCAACTGTCCATGTTCTCCTCATTCCACCCTCTCTTCTTCTTCTTTTTTTTGCAGTTTTTGGCTAGGGCAAGGTTTGAACCTGCCACTGGGGCCAGCGCTCTACTCCTTTGAGCCACAGGCGCCGCCCCCCACCCTCTCTTCTTAATCCTGCCACTCTGCTGTGTCCCTCCTCCCCACTTCCCAGACTTTCTCCTCCTCTCTTCCTCTTTCTTCCTTCTACCACTGTGTATTTATTGAATGTATTCAATTCAATGACTATCTAAACCCAAGCCACTTGCCCTTCCTCATCTCACTGTTTTTTCCCCCTTCCCATTAGCCTTTCTTTTTCCATTTGTACCACCCAACCTAAAGCTCTACCAGAGAATTTAGGAAGCCTTTTTTTTTTTTTAAGATCGGAAAAAATATAAGATTCCGTGTACGGGGACTCTAAAACAGGAAGACCCTTCTAAGGAGATGGGAGTGAAATTCTAAAAATTCATATGGGAGAGGTTTATAAAAAGGCTGATGTGGCCTCCCAGGAAGCTCTAGGATAGATTCAGGTATAAAATAGACATCTATAAATAGAAGGGGAGGGAGGAAAAAGGAGATTCAGAGGGTGCAGCTCCTAGGTCCTGAAGTTCTAGACCAGTGTCAGGCAGACTCGAAGCAGCAGGTGGAAATCTTACCTAACTAGATAGAGCTGGGAAAAGGCATTTGAAAACTGTGTTCTGAGCAAGCCGATGAGATGAGGTGGCTTTCCACTGGACCAAAGAAGGTGATGGTAACGAGGAGATGCGAAAGAGGAGGGCGAAGTGATCTGCTTCTGTTTGCTGAACTATTTGCTCTGTTTAGAGGAGAAATTGAGCTGGAAAGGACAGAAATTATGCAGAGGGGGAGGGAACGCCCAGCAGGGGAGTATCCCAGCACAGCCTGAGGTGAAAGCTCAGGACTTGCTTCCAAGCTTTGTGGCCAGAGGCTGTGAGGGTTTTGGTGACCTCAAGAGGGACTAGAACCATGGAACTACTCCTGGTTCTGTTTTTGTTTGTTTTTTTTCTGCAGTTTTTGGCCAGGGCTGGGTTTGAACCCACCGCCTCCGCCTCCGGCATATGGGGCTGGTGCCCTACTCCTTTGAGCCACAGGCCCCGCCCACCTGGTTCTGTTTTTAATTATTTATTTATTTATTTTTATCTTTCTAACAGTTTATTATATTTTTTTTGCAGTTTTTTGGCAGGGGCCGGGTTTGAACCCGCCACCTCCGGGATATGGGGCCAGCGCCCTACTCCTTAATTCACAGGCGCCGCTCTTTTTAATAATCAGTCTCACCATCAATGGTGAGCAGGACTAGAGATCAAATTTTTCTGTTTTTCTTTTTTTTTGAGACGGAGTCTCACTGTATCATCCTTGGTAAAGTGCTGTGGTGTCATAGCTCATAGCAACCTCTAATGCTTGGGCTCAAGCAATTCTCTTGCCTCAGCCTCCTGAGAAGCTGGAACTACAGGCGCCCACCACAATGCCCGGCTATTTTCTAGAGATGGAGTCTAGCTCTGGCTCAGGCTGGTCTTGAAACTGTGAGCTCAGGCGATCCACCCACCTCGACCTCCCAAGTGCTGGGATTATAGGTGTGAGCCACCGTGCCTGGCCCTCAAATTTTTCAATATGTGGTTTAAAAGCACTTAAAAAAGACGACAGATATCCATCAGATATTCATCAAAACAAGACATGCTCAACTGGACATGGTAGAGAGCGCTTGGAGTCCCAGCTACTCAGGAAGCTGAGCTAGGAGGATCCCTTGAGCTCAGGAGTTGGAGTCCAGCCTGGAAAACATAGTGAGATTTTGTTTCTATTTTATTTATTTTTTTAATTTTAATTTAATTTTATTTTTGACAAGAGTCTCACTCTGTCACCCTGACTAGAGTGCTGGGGCATCACAGCTCACAGCAACCTCAAACTCTTGGGCTTAAGTGATTCTCTTGCCTCAGCCTCTCAAGTAGCTGGGACTATAAGCGCCTGCCACAATGCCTGTCTATTTTTTTTGTTTGTTTTGTTTTGAGACAGAGACTCAAGCTGTCACCCTGGATAGAGCGCTGTGGCATCACAGCTCACAGCAACCTCCAATTCCTGGGCTCAAGCGAGTCTCCTGCCTCCCAAGTAGCTGGGACTACAGGTGCCTGCCACAACGCCTGGCCATCTTTTGGTTGCAGCCATCATTGTTGTTTGGCGGGCCCGGGCTGGATTCGAACCCGCCAGTTCAGGTGTACGTGGCTGGTGCTTTAGCCCGTTAAGCCACAGGTGCCGAGCCATGCCTATCTATTTTTTTGTTGTAGTTGTCATTGTTGTTTAGCAGGCCCGTGCCAGGTTTGAGCCCACCAGCTCTGGCGAATGTGACTGGTGCCCTAACCACTGAGCTACGGGTGCCAAGCTGAGATTTTGTTTCTTTAAAAATATAAAATAGGCCAGGCACAGTGGCTCGCACCTGTAATCCTTGCCCTCGGGGAGGCTGAGGAGGGAGGATTGCTTGAGGTCAGGAATTCAAGACCAGCTTAAGCAAAAGCAAGATCCTGTCTGTATTAAAAATAGGAAAACTTGGGCGGTGCCTGTGGCTCAAAGGAGTAGAGCACTGGCCCCATATACTGGAGGTGGTGGGTTCAAACCGAGCCCCAGCCAAAAAAAAAAAAGGAAACCTTTTGGTTGTGGTGGGTGGGATGACTATAGTCCCAGCTATGGGAGGGTGAGGCAAGAGGATTGCTTGAGTCCAGGAATTTGAGGTTGCTGTGAGCTATGACTCCATGGCAGTCTAGTCAGGGGCAACAGAGTGAGACTTTGTGTCAAAATAGATAAATAAAATGAACAAAAAAATAAAAATAGGGCGGCGCCTGTGGCTCAGTGAGTAGGGCGCCGACCCCATAATCCGAGAGCTGCGGGTTCAAACCCGGCCCCGCTGAACTGCATCAAAAATTAGCCGGGCGCTGTGGCGGGTGCCTGTAGTCCCAGTTACTTGGGAGGCTGAGGCAAGTGAATCGCCTAAGCCCAAGAGCTGGAGGTTGCTGTGAGCTGTGACTCCACAGCACTTTATTGAGGGCAATAGAGTGAGACACTGTCTCCACACACAATAAAATAAATAAATAAAATAAAAATAAAGATAAAATAAAATGAATAGGTATGTTAAATGCCTTATTGATAGGGCACTGGTAGAATAAGAGGTTGCTCCATTGCTTCATTTATAAATGCCGCCATGTGTTAGGTTGTCCACCACGCATAATTTTTATTTTACAGTTGAGCAAAGTAAGGCCCAGAATGGTTAAGTGACTTACGTAAGGCCACACAGCTACCAAATGATAGAGCTGGGATTTGAATTCTGACTGATTGGGCTTCAAAACCTAAACCATTGTGATCATAGTCTACTGACTCAGCGGGCATATTGAGTGTTCATTCATTTAATCTTTCATTGAGTGGCTGTGGGCATCCTGCTTCCTCAGCCTCTGGAAGTGGCCGGCATTACAGGCGCTTGCTGTGGTGCCCGGCTGGGTTTTTCATTTTTTTAGGAGTCGGGGTCTCACTCTTGCTCAGGCAAGTCTCGAACTTCTGAGCTCAAGCAATTCCCCCTCCTCAGCCTCCCACAGTGCTGAGATTACGTGCGTGAGCCACCACGCCTGGCCCAAGGACTCATTTCTTCTCCCAGAAACTCTGTGAAGAAGTTGTCATCATGACACATACCTTATAGAGGAGGAATCTGAGCTACAGAGAGGTTAGGGGACATGGCCGCTTGCTGCCTCAGCTCTGGGAAAGGCCAGGGGAGGGTACAGAGCTGGGGACAGGGGCCATAAATCTCTCCACAGCCCACGCTCTGCTCTTGCTGCTGTCCTCATCAGCGTGTCCCGGCTCTTTCTCTCCAGGAAGGAATGTCTCGTGAGTTCGTCAGGGAATGACAACACGGAGAATGGGTTGCCTGGCTCCAAGGCAGAAGAGAAACCGCCCACGAAAGTGTGAGCCCCTGCTTCGGGCCAAGCAGCTGTGGGGAACCTCTCTTTCTGAAGAAGCTGATGCTTGAGCCCCAACGTGCTGAGACACCTACTGCTTGGCTCAAACTGTAGTCTTTCTGGCAAGAGAAACTGGGGTCCTGTCCAGCCCGGCCACCCCCTCCTGAGTCAGGGCTTCCTAGGGATACGGGACGCCCAGGGAGAGCACCTGTGGAAGGTTCTGGAAAAGAAAGGAGGTGCTGAAGCGGTGTGGAGGGGCTGGTCCCTGACACCTGGGTAGATGGGGTCCTCTTCTGTCTCTCCACCCTGTCCCCTGTATAAGCAGGACCTTGCTTTTCCTCTAGATTTCTCTTCAAGAGGGACTTGGGGATGCCTGAGGGCTGCCCCAAGAGCTGGGCCCTCATGGGGTGAAGGAAGATCTGTGTGTGGCTCTATTGGGAGGTGGAAGTGGGCTGGAGGACTCTGGAGGAGACTTGGGGCAGAGGGCTGCTGGCAGAGGACTTCCATAGTCCCCCAAGTGGGGAGCGTCCCTTTTCCTCTGCCCCTGCAGCTGTCAGCTTTGTCTCAGGCTCCCCAAGCCCACCCCCCTGCTCAGTTTTTAAATCCTCCCAACTGGGGCTGGCCGCCTTGGTCTTGAGGGGTCCTGGCCCCCCAGCCTGCTCCTCTGCCTGTGAGTTATTGAGGGGCTGGCTCGTGGAAGGGTCCCTTGAGACTCCCCAGAACACTGGAGCACCACCCATGCCTTTCCTAGCATTTCTCCTTGGGGAATCAGGCTGCAGAAGTCTCGTGCCAGTGTCCTGGAGGCCTTTCTGCCTCTGGAATGCCCACCCCAACCCTGCCAGTGCTTTCAGCCCCTCCTGGGCATGGCAGGACCATGGCCACTCCTGGGCATTCCTGAGCCCAGCTCTCCCCTGCTCCTTCCTGTCCTCTGCAGTAGTGGGTGCATTCTCTTGCTTGAGAGGTTACACTGTCAAACCTCTCCTTGCTGGCCCCTCCCGTGCCTCCACTACGCCCTCTCCCCTGCCCTGGGCCTGGCTTCACCTCAGGGACCATCTTCCTTGGGATGAAAGGGCCCTCGGGTTTCCCAGCTGCTTCCTGCTCAGCTGAGCCACCGCCTTCCGCCCTGAGGTTGGGGGAGCAGGGAGGGGGCGTCCATGGCAACTTTGCTATCCCAGGAACTGGTTTGCACACCCCTGTGTGGGGGGCTCGATGTGCCTTAGCTCCTGACTCCCGGCTCTTGCCCCCCATCCCCTGTGTGCTCGCATAACAGTCAGGAAGGCAAGGTGCCCTGCCCTCAGGGCCCGTGAGGCTGGAATCATGCTGCCCACAGCTCCTTGGCCAGAGATAAGTTGTGGGGACATCTGCCAGGTGCCCCTGTTGGACTCCCAGACAGGGGCGTGTGAAGTTGGATTTCCTGATGGGACCGTGTGGGGCTCAGGCTGGGGATGGCAGGGCTGTGACAGCAGGGCTCTCCACCATCTGCTCCTACTCCCTGACACTCCAGCCTCTGGGCCCCTAGGACGGGAGGGGAGCAGCCCTCTGCCTGGGACTGCCCTTAGGGCTCTTCCTGCCAAAGAACAGCCCCGAGCTTCCCTGAGGGTGGAGGTGGGGGGAGGAACGGCAGCAGCTGCCGGTGCCCATGGCAGTGCCCAGTGTCCCTTCCCCACCCTGACCGGCTCACAGGTTCCCCCTCTGACCTTCCTCTGCCCCTCTTGTCCTCCACCCAACCTCTCGTGGACTGGGGTTCAGATTTTCCCTGGGGAGCAGACAGACCAGAGCCACTAGTCATTCTGGAAACTTCTTACAGCTGCCTTCACGCAAAACTGCTTTCTTCTCCCTTTCCGATGTCAACATTTGAAGAGGCGGAGCCTGGGGTCTCCTTTTACTGTCTTGAAGGGAAGCTGCAGTGTGGATGGGGAGGAAGGACGCCCTCCTCTTCTTCCTCTCCTGGGCCTATGCTGACTTCTCCGCGGGTCACCAAGGCTCCCTGGGCGCGGCTCTTTCCATCCAGCAACATAATAACGCTCACCTACCTCACAGGGGCTTGGTGAGGCTTGGCAAATTTTGTCTAAGGGAGAGTTTTTTGGTTTGGAAAGGGATCTGGGAATCCAGGTGTTGTAATTGGAGGAATTTTTTCAGATCCATGCTGTCCTCATCTCTATGTTCCATCCCTACGACACTCACATACATACACTGACACATACACACACTCTCACCCCCCCACACACAGTCGCGGTCACAACCCCACCACATACACTAACACACACATCCATGCACACTCATGCACACACACTCCCCCTACACATACATTCACACACTCTCACGCACATACACTCACACACACTCTCTCCCCCACTCACACTACACACACAGTCGCGATCACAACCCCACCACATACACTAGTACACACACTCTTGCACACACTCCCACATACACACACACCCATGCACACTCACGCACACACACTCCCACATACACACACTCACACACTCACGCACATACACTCACACACTCTTCCCCCCCACTCACACACTACACACTCATACACACACACAGTCGCAGTCACAACCCCACCACATACACTAATACACACACACATACACACGCACATACACTCACACACTCTCTCACACACACACTCTCACACACTCTTACTTTCCATCCCACTCCCTTGGAATTATTTAGACTTTCTAATGTTGGAAACCCGGATTCTTATAGCTGCTTGTCCGTGGCTCTTATTTGACCCATTCCACTTTGGAATTCAGCAGACGTGAGGGAGACTGCAACGGGGACATTTGTGATTGTCCCTGTGTCTGGAGGCACTACTGAGATTTAGTAGGTGGGGACGGAGCATGTTAAACTTAGTCCCCACAACAAAGACTCAACCCATCCCGGTGCCAGCATTATGCCCAAGGAAAGACACCAGTGTGGGTAGTACATGGGCGAAGGCATCTTTCCCAAGCAGACCCTTGGTGCATGGAAATCTCCGACGGTGTTCCCAGGGCTGGTGAGAGTGTCCCAGGGCTTGTGTGTTGCACAGCCATTTACAAAGTAATCTTGGGAGACCTGTGTTGACAGTGACATCAGTGAGACCAAAGACGAAGTTCCAATCTCTTTATCCTTGACCACAAAATATGATGTCAGCATTCCAGGTTTTGGGTTTCTCCCCATGTAGGAATTGAGCAGAAGGCAGCCAGAATCATCTTGCCATATGAGAGCGGCCTGGGAGGGCAGTGATGGGACTCTGACTGTACCTACGTCTGGCTAACCAGACCTTTTGTGGCGTGAGGGGGACAAGAGTGTGCTGCTGAGATGGCGGGAGGCGAGGCGTGCTTGTGTGACGTGGACGTGGAGTGCACATGTGGGAACGCAACAAGTGCAGGCAAGGTGGACGTGTGGCAGCGTGATGGAGTGGGTAAGCGCTGCGCAGAAGGGTGATGTGTGATGTGGGGGACTCTGGACCTTGCAGGAGCCATCCTTCCAGGCCTGTGCTGTATGTGCTGGAGCGATCAGCTGGGTTCCATCACTCCATGACTGCGTCTCATCCTTCCAGACAGCTGCCATTGGAAGGCCGGGGGGGGAGGCAAGCCAGGAGGGGAGACTTCTCGGGAACATCCTGCAGCTTGCTTGACTTCGCTTTGTCGCAGGTTGGAGTCTTTCCCACCTCCCACCTGACATGCAGTGCTTTTGACTATCTTATGCATGGTTTATTCCTCTGGCTTGGATGACAGCAATACCCATAGTCAATTTTCCTGTGTAACAATAGATCCAATGATACAGCGACGGGCCTTGGGAGGCGTCAGGTGTGCGGGTGCCTCTGGGGAGCACAAGTGTACACACACCCAGCACTGACTCGTGTTCAAGCACAGAATGTACATGATCAGACTATCTTGCCTCTGCAACTGGTTTTGCATTGTAGAATTGTATTTAGCTTTGCCTTGGATGAAATAAAAATTATGTTTAATAGTTTGGGCTAATTGGGAATTGGGTTCCAGTTTTATTTGATAGCAACAGCTGTACTTAGGACAAGTTTCTTTACTTTCTCGGAGCCCCAGTCTGTGTCTAAAACGTTCCTTGCCAAGGTGGGATAACACATGTACGATGCCTAAGAATGTCCGGCATAGTCACAGGCATTCCTGTTGTATTCCTTCTAATATCTTCTCTGGAGAAGCTGGAAAGGTGGTCCTTTAATACTGCAGTCATTGCCAGGGCCCTCCTTGCCCTGCTTGGTCATGATTTGGGGACCACTAAATGTAATAATATGTCCTTCCCCACGCTCTAGGCATCAGGCCAGGTGAGGAGGAATTGAGGATGTGGACCAATGTAGGTGTGTACTTATATCTTGACATTCTTACCATTGTCTTACCATTCTGTATTCCTTTAATGGCTTCATCTCAGACTGCATATCAAAGGGTCTAGACACAACTCAAAAGAACTTGTTGAAAGATTTCCCTCCTCCATCAAGGACCCCAGGAAGGCAGAGGTCTGGGAGGTCCTTTTGGGTCAGCACATGTCCCTGCCAGCCCTGCTTTCTCCAGCCCTCAGCTGTAGTAACTGCTGTGTGCTCCTGCCCTGAATGGCTTCTCCACGCTGCCACTAGCCTGTCTTCAGGTCCTTCCTGTTGCCTGGGACCTCCTGCCACCTTCCCATCTGCTATGTACCTGTTGGACTTGGATTGCACTTTGGAATGCTATGCATTGAACTTGCAGTCCCCCTGTCTGGATCAGTCCCAGGGTCTGGTTGGGTCCTCATCATTGCTCTGTTTCATCTTTACTTTCTCTACCCAACAGCCATTATAGCTGATAGGTGAACTAATAACGCAAACCAAATTAGGAACTGGGGCTGCCCTGGGAAAACCTGGGGATAGGGTTACCCTATGTTGAATCCCATGCCAGCTCTGTGTTGACTCAAGAAGACTAAAGTACACCTAAATTAAGGGTTCCTAGTTTGGGTTGGTGGCAGGCACACCGATGGGAGGAGTTGAGGGAGGGTCTGTAAACAAGAAAATGAAGGTAAAAGTGTACATATGTTCTTAGGCTCTTTCAAAAGAGCCCTTGTGCAAAAGCAGGGCACTATCCCTCATTCTCTTGCATCAGTGTCAGAGGAGGAGCTGGTTGTACTTCACCTCCATCCCTAAGCCTGATTTCTTCTCTCTGTTGCTTTCATAAGAGAGATGTGGGCTTTGGTAAATCAAAGGGCCTAAGCGTTTGGATCTAAAGGAATTGGAAAGATTTTTTTTTGATAGACTCTTTGGGGCTAATTTTCCTTTTTCCCCCAAAGCTTGCCTTTGGCCAACTCTCCTTCCTCCCCTGCAATCAATTACCCCTAGACTGGGTCAGCTGATTTCCAAATAAGAGCAACTCTTAACTCCCCACATTCAGCTTTCCAGGAGGCTGGGGGCATCAGTGCGAGCGTGGGTACCAAATCTAAGAGGCTATGCCAAAGGCAATGCTCCAAATTAGTAGACATCCACCAATAAGAAGTCTGGACCTCGGAGTAAGTGATCTGTTCAGATTATGGGAAGGAAGCTGATTTAGGTTATGGGAAGGGGGAACTCTGGGCTCTAACATTCAAGAGCTAATTAGAGGAAGAGGAGGTCAAAAAGGGGGCTGATGGAAAGGTCCCAAGGGTAAGGCAGAGTGATGTTTGGGGGCCAAAGTAGCAAGGAGCGTTACGAGCAGGATGGTCTAAGTTCAGAATCAGTCCTTACCAAGAATATTGGTGACCTCCATGAGCCCAGCAAAGTGGAATGGGTTAGCCAAGTGGGCGAGGTGGCAAAATCTTGATCCTAGCATGTGGAAGAGTCAGTGAGAGAAGGGAATTGGCACCAGTGTGTAAGGTTACAATTTCAAGTAGCTTAGCTGTGAATGGCATTGGCCTAGGTTGGAAGGGGGGTGGATGGTTTAAAGATGGAAAAAATAAAAGCAGGGGTAAATGGGTAAGAGAGTGGAGGGGAAAAGTCTTTGGTGGCTGAGAGAGAGGAAGGGAAGTGTCATTTGGGTGGACTCGAGGGGAGAGGGTGCAGTGGCTAGGGGGAATGGCTGGCCTTAGCTAGCTGAGGAGAGATAGAGGAAAGGCAGGCAAGGGGAAGTGAGTGCAGGTGAATTCACAGGGTAGGACAGGAGATTGAGAGACTTTGTCTGATGGCCTCTGGTTCCTACTATGTTGTAGGAACATTTGCAGAGCAGACTCAAGAGAAAGGCAGGCAAGGGGAAGTGAGTGCAGGTGAATTCACAGAGAGGGTAGGACAGGAGATTGAGAGACTTTGTCTGATGGCCTCTGGTTCCTACTATGTTGTCGGACCATTTGCAGAGCAGACTCAAGAGAAAGGCAGGCTAGGGGAAGTGAGTGCAGGTGAATTCACAGAGAGGGTAGGACAGGAGATTGAGAGACTTTGTCTGATGGCCTCTGGTTCCTACTATGTTGTAGGGACATTTGCAGAGCAGAATCAAGAGAAAGGCAGGCAAAGGGAAGTGAGTGCAGGTGAATTCACAGGGTAGGACAGGAGATTGAGAGACTTTGTCTGATGGCCTCTGGTTCCTACTATGTTGTCACCCATTTGCAGAGCAGACTCAAGGTTTAAGCCAGAGAAAGCTGAAGACCCTCCCAAATCAGGTCCCTCAACGCTCCCCCTTCCCTAGGTACAGCCCTTCCCTGGCATTCTAACATACCTGCGTGCCCTGAAGCAGTCAACTGCACACAGTGGGCAGAGGGCAATTCTCAGTTCACTGCTTACAGTGCTAACAGGTAAGATGGAAGTTCCTCTTCCATTGCCCGTGAACACATATGCAAAAGGACAATCCTGGACTTAGAATCCAGGGTTCTGGGTTCCGGTTCTCTATCATGTACCAGTAAAATGGCCTTCCGCAAGCTACCTCATCCCTATGAGCCTCGGACCTCTAACCTGGAAAAAATGGGGATGGTAATGCCTACTGCATGTGCCCATGAGGGTAAAATGAGGCAATAGAAGTGAAATGCTTAAAACTACAAAGTGTGGGTCATATAAATTTAAGTAGTTTGTAAGCCAGGTAACAGCATCCATACGTGGTTCAGCACTTCCTCCACCTGAGGAAGATTCCATTGAGGGCAAGCCAGCAGGATGGGACATGAGCCCAGGTGTGGGCTTCGCTAGGCACATTCTGATCAGGCAGGGCTCTCAGCTGCAGAGAGAGGGGATGGGCAGAGAGTGGTGTGTGTTGAGAAATGGCTTCTTGGCAGACATGATAATATGTCAGTTGTCCAAAACCAAACTCATGATCTCACTTCCTTCAGTCCTCAAATCTGTTTCTCCCCAGGC
Organism: Arctocebus calabarensis; assembly: GCA_963573935.1. Taxonomy (NCBI): domain Eukaryota; kingdom Metazoa; phylum Chordata; class Mammalia; order Primates; family Lorisidae; genus Arctocebus; species Arctocebus calabarensis. Next base: position 57,089 of record CAUYON010084643.1, read on the forward strand.
TTTCCCGTCCATCCAGTCATCAAGTCAAAAATATAGTCTACCATGACTCCTTATTTTCTCTCACACCTGAAACCTTTTGTCAGCGAACCCCATCTATATTGAATATAGATATATTCTATATTTGAAACATGTCATGAACTTGACTACCTCTCACCACCCTCACCATTCCTAGGATTCTGATCCACGGCCCCCTTGGTTCCTACTATGTTGTCCCTGATTACTACGATAGCTTCCTCTCTGGTCTTCCTGCTTTTGCCCTTGTCTATCCTTAGAATCTAATTTCCAGAGTGATCCTTTTTTTTTTTTTTTGCATCTTTTGGCCGGGGCTGGGTTTGAACTCACCACCTCCGGCATACAGGCTGGTGCCCTACCCCTTTGAGCCACAGGCGCCGCCCAAGAATGATACTTTTAAAACAGAACTAAATGATGTCACTCTGCCTCTAGCTAACATGGTGGCATACGGACTCTTTATCTTTGCATTTTAAACAAATGAAAAGTTGGAAAAAAAATTTGCAATGGTTTTCAGACACCAGACAATAGGCAATGGTGAATGGTGATTCCTGAGAGGAGGCAATGAATGAGGTAAGCCCAGTTGACTGTCTGGAGAGAATTTCCAGGCTGTAATGCAGAGGGTAGGAGGGATGCCTAGCATTCTCTGAGTTGAATGGGAATCTGGGAGAAATTAAGGTGGTTAGAATTTGCAGGGCCAGAGATCTCCAGAGGGTTTCCCTAAGTCTTCAACTGAGTACACATGGTGCGTACATGTGGGGAGACTACTTAAAGCCAGGGAATGAACCACTGGAAAGGATTGAGGGGAACAACTCGTGGAGCTCACCCAGGGCAGCCTTTCACATAGGACTGATTTTGCCCCACCGCTGAGGCAGTGCCCTTTGAACACCCTTCCTTACCTCTCATGAATTATGCAGTTTGGCTATTCTGTTTGGCGGCTCTGTGTGAGCTCCAGGGAATGCTCCCTCTAATCCTTTCTGGCAGTTCTTTCCTCAACCTCGGGCATGCCTCCATCATAGCGAGGGGGACGCTTTGCAGATCTCTGGGTGAAGCTCTCCCCTTTCCACTGAGTCGGATCTGGTTCGGTTTCCATCTCCTTGATTCAGGGAGGTTCCCAGACTCTGCCTGAGTCCCCTTGCCCTGCACGGTAGCGTCTGTAAGCCTCTCCTTCCATGACTTTCTCTCCACTCAAGGATCGCTGACCTGCGCTGCCCGATGTCCTCTGGCTGAAAGCTGTTTTGTGTATTTCCATCTCCCACCTCATATTTTGTTTGTTTCAGATGGGGAGGTAAATTCATTTCCTGTTACTTCATTCTTGTCAGAAGAAATTTATGTTCACACAAAAACCCATACGGAATTATTTATAGAGGTTTTGTTTTGTCATCGCCAAAATCAAGAAACAACCTAAATGTCCTCCGACGGGTGAGTGTATTAACAAACTGTTGTACATCCGTACAGTGGAACATTCCTCAGAAGTTCCATGTGCTCACTAACACGGATGAATCGCAAATGCATTATGAGGAGTGAAAGAATGAAGACTCAAAGAAGTGCTTACTTCTCTTGTGACCAGTGGGTCCCCACTCTGATGGGGACTCTAACAAGGGTGGGCGGTTGAACGTAAGTGGAGACAAGGGGTTGTATGGGAAACCTTTGTATCCTCTGCTCAATTTTGCTGTGAACCTAAAACCGCTCTAAAAACAAAGTCTTAAGAAAACCCAAAACCTTAAAAAAAAAGAGCCTACTATGTACTTCTATTGACGAGACATTCTGGAGAAAGCAGAAACTACAGGGACAGGAAACAGAGGTTATGGGGGTCAGGTGGGGGAAGGGTTGGCTACTAAGGGCTTGGGAGACTTTCTGGGGGTGATGGAGCTTACTTGTATACATTTGGAAAATTAGCAGAACTCTGCGCTAAAAAATGTGAATTTTCCTATATGTAAACTATACCTTAATAGACCACAAGTAGATGATGTCACTCTTGCTCAGAACCTTCTGGTCTATTTTACTCTGCCTTCGCAGTGGTTTGGGAGATTCTATTGTTCTGGCCTCTGTGAACTCTGGTGTTGGTTTTTTCTAACGCTCTCATGCTGACTTATTTCACTGTAGCCTCATTAGGCTCTTCGCGGCTCCTCTCAACATCAGCCTTCTCTGTCTCAGGACCTTTGCATGTGCCGCTCCTCTACACACATGCTCCCCGCTCCATAGCCGCAGGATTCATTTTCCTGTTTCAATCAGGTCTCTGCTCATATATCATTGCAGAGACGATTTCTTTGGTCATCATATCTACCATAGCATCTCTTGGTCCCTTTCTTCTTATACTGCTTTATTTTTTTCAAACACTTATAAGCAGTCTCTGAGTTATAAAATTCTGACTTATGTAGAACTTGCACTTATGAATGGAGGCTATTGAAGTGAGTCCCCAAGTTGCAAACATCCAGCTTATGACTCACACTTATGAACGGAGGCTATTACAGATAATAGGCAAATGCACCTGTTTCAACTTACGTACAAATTCAACTTAAGAACAAGCCTATAGAACCTATCTGGATCTTATCCCAGGGACTGCCCGTATCTCCACCTGACATCTATTCATTTTCTGGTTTATTGTCTATCTCCTCCAATTAGGATGTAAACTCCAGGGGAGCTGGGGTGAGGTCTGTTCTCTGGGGGAATCCAGACCTTTCCACTTTCCCTGAAGGGGTGGGATCTTCAGAGGCCTGCCCAAAAGACAGCAGCCCCCTGGGGCCAGAAGAGATTGTGAGGACAGGTGTCTGGGTGCTTAGCCTGGTAAGGCAGAGAGCATCTTTAGAAGGCAGCAGCATGAACCTCTGTGGGAGCTTGTTAGAAATGCAGAATTCTATGCCCTACACCAAATGCACTGAATCATAATTTGCATTGTAATAAGTTTTCCAGGTGATCTGTGTGCAAATTTGAGAAGCACTAGCCTAAAACCATGGATATGGGGTCCCTGGCCCAAACATAGCTCTCACGCTGGGCACTGTCAGCAGGGAAGTTAGAAAACTTGGCTTTTCTTTGTCCATTGTTCTCCTTTTCTAGTGGCTATTAAAGGGCCCTAAAGAATAAGTGCGGGGGCTTCTGAGAGTAAGCACGGGAGACCCCAACTCTGTATAGTAATGATTAAGGAAAATACTGGTTGAATTCTCACGGTTGCTAGTCATCTGTATACGTGGTATAAGTTCCCCCACAATCCTGGAAGGCATGTTTAATTATTATCATTTTACCCAGGGTAAAACCAGAACATAGAAAAGTTTAAAAAAGGTTTCCAGGGCGGTACTCGTAGCTCAGTGGGTAGAGTGCTGGCCAGATACTCCGAGGCTGGAGGGTTCGAACCCGGCCCAGGCCAGCTAAACAACGATGTCAACTGCGACAAAGAAATAACTGGGCATTGTGGCAGGCGCCTGTAGTCCCAGCTACTTGGGAGGCTGAGGCAAGAGAATCGCTTAAGCCCAAGAGTTTGAGGTTGCTGTGAGCTGTGACGCCATGGCACACAGACATAGTGAGACTGTGTCTCAAAAAAAAAAAAAAAGCTTTTCAAAGACATGCAACTATTAGGCAGCAGAGCTAAAATTTAAACTTAGTTCATTGAGTAAAACAAGTAGACAAACCATTTATAGATGTTTGTAAGTAACAACGATGGCGATGATAATTGCTGACAAACTGAAAACCTCACTGCAACCCTATGAGGTAGAAACCATAATTATTAGCCCCATTTTACAGGTGAGGAAATGGAGGCACAGAGATGCTAAATATTTGTATAGAAAATAGTCCAGAAAGACGCCCAGCAGACTGAGATCAGAGGTTGCCTCTGAGGAGGGTAAGTGGGGATTGGATTGGGAATGGAAGGGGAGTGCTTTAACTCTTTACACCTACAGTATGTTTGGCATTTTGTAACTAACCAATACATTTATAACACACACACACAGAGTTTTGAGTCAAAATCTACCTGCCTCTAAAGTCCAGATTCTTTTCACTGCAACACTCTTCCCCCATCTCATCTCTCCTTTCCAAATCCGTTTCTGTCCTTCCCTCTCTCTCTAAACCTGCCCTGCTCCCTGAACACAGGGCTTCTTGGTGCCTGTTGCTTTGTGCTTGCTGGTCCCAGCAGCCACAATAGCCTCCCTGGAGTGGGCGTGCACCTGCCTGGTCTTTGGCTCCCCTTTAAACATGGCTACCCTGTGGCATTCACGCGCTTCTTACGCAGGGCTCTCCCACATCAGGAGCTGGTGTGGGTGCAGACAAAAGGGAACACCTTTGCACTGCTGGTGGGATTGCAAACTAATACAGCCTCTCTGGAAAGAAGTGTGGAGAAGTCTCAGAGAGCTAAAAGTAGACTTTCCCTTTGATCCCGCAATCTCACTACTATCATTTTACCATGAGGACATTTGCACTAGAATGTTCATCGCAGCTGGGTTCCCAATTGCCAGGATGTGGAATCAACCCAAGTGCCCATCAATACATGAATGGATTGATAAACTGTGGTATATGTTTACCATGGAGTACAATTCAGCCATAAAAAATATGGAGACTTTACATCCTTTGTATTTACCTGGATGGAGGTGAATGAAGAACATTCTCCTTAATAAAGTATCACAAGAATGGAAAAGCAAGCATCCAGTGTACTCAATACTAATTGAAACCAATAGATAAACAATCACAGGCTCACACTGGAGAAAAACACAATCGAATTCAAACAGGAGGAGGGAGGAGATGGGGGAGGGGGATTGGTAAACTCTCAGCTAAGATGCCCAGTGTAAGGGTACACAGCACGCCCCCTGGGTGAAGGCCTCAACTACAACTTGAACTTTCCCTAAGAAACACAAACAATGTAACCTAATCATTTGTACCCTCTTAGTCATCTGAAATTTATAAAAAGAACAATATTCTTCATTTAGCCCCCCATCCCTCCAGCAACAGGCTATGGCTGCCCTCCTCTCCGCCTCTCTCTGCAGCACCTGTCAAAGGGCGCACTTGCCCTCTGTCACAGTGGTGTAATGACCTGCTATTAGGTGTATGGGGTCCCTTTCTCTGGAGATGGCTCTGAGCCGTGAGACTCTGTCTTCCTCTTAAGTCATGATTTCTGGTTCCATCTTGACCTCCCAGCAGAACCACCTGTGCTCTGAGTGCGGTGGGCCAGGTGCAGAAAGAGCTCCAGCACTTCAGGGTCAGCTGCTGTTACCCTAAAACATCCCATGAACATATGCATGGGTGTGTGTCTGTAAATCTATTATATATATATATGTATATATGTATATATATATTTATTTATTTATTGTTGGGGACTCATTGAGGGTACAAGATATAATATATACTTTTTATCATTCTATTGTAAGTAAATGTCTTTCACTTCTTTAACATATGATTTATATATATCTTTATATATTTATATATATAAATATAAATATATATGTATATTTATATATCTTTAACATATGATTTATATATATCTTTGTATATATTTATATATATAAATATAAATATATATGTGTATTTATATATATCTTTAACATATGATTTATATATCTTTATATATGTATATATTTATATATAAATATATATGTATATTTATATATATATATCTTTAACATATGATTTATATATATATATATGTTTATTTATTTATTTAGAGACAGAGTCTCAAGCTGTCACCCTAGGTAGAGCGCCCTGACATCACGGCTCACAGCAACTTCCAACTCCTGGGCTTAAGCAATTCTCTTGCCTCAGTCTCCCAAGTAGCTGGGACTACAGGTGCCCGCCACAATGCCCTGCTATTTCTTGGTTGTGGTTGTCATTGTTGTTTGGCAGGCCCGGGCTGGATTCGAACCTGCCAGCTCTGGTGTATGGGGCTGGCGCCTTAGCCGCTTGAGCTACAGGCGCCGAGCCAACATATGAATTATTTAGAAGTATTTAAAAAATACTTAGATATTACCTAGGCATTTTATATTTTAAAAATTATTGTTTGGTGTCACCTTATAACTTAATAGCATTACAATGGGAGAGCTTCATTTGTTTGATAGACTTAGTGTAGCTTTCTTAGAAAACTTCAGTTTTCTGTTAAATTTACATCTTAAGATATTGGGGGGTTCAATCCTAGGGAAGCAAGAGTGAGGAGGATAGGGCTGTGAGGCAGGGAGCAAAAAAAGCAAACACAAGGTCATGGTTCCTGAGCTGACCACAGCTCCATCAGGAGGCGCCCGGTTACTGAATCACAAAACCCATTACCTGGGGGATTAGCCTTGTCCGAATAGCTCCAGGCTGGGGAAGAAGGATGAGCAATTTATCTGCTGGCTCCTTCCTGTCTCCTGTCCTCCACTATTTCACATTTACACCATGGATAATAGCTTTTGTGTTTGGTTACTCAGCCAGGCAGCACCAGGGAAGCCAGAGCTCTCTGGATACAGTCAGCTGGCCAGGGAGCTAGGCCTGCTGTGGCTGTCTTCTCGGTGCAGGTGAGGAAGGCCACCAGTGGTGGCTACAAGGATGGCAGTGGTCAGAGTTTTACAACTGCAGGGATGGAAGGGGCCAGGGCTGGGTCCACTGGAAGCTGAAAGCCGGCAGATGACTGAAGCCTGGAGATGGAGGGATGGGGCTGCAGGTGAAGCTGAGTGGAAATTGCTGGGAGCAGAAAACTAGCTCTCGTGTTCACACTACTTTATTATTTTATATATATATATAAACCTCCAACAACCAACAACCTCCAACTATATATATATATTTATTTTGAGACAGAGTCTCAAGCTGTCACCCTGGGTAGGGTGCCGTGGCGTCACAGCCTCCACAGGAACCTCCAACTCCTGGGCTTAAACGATTCTTTTGCGTCAGCCTCCCAAGTAGCTGGGACTACAGGCACCTGCCAAAATGCCTGGCTATTTTGTTGCTGTTGTAGTTGTTGTTGCTTGGCAGGCTTGGGCTGAGTTTGAACTTGCCGGCCTCTGTGTATATGGCCAGTGCCCTAGCTGCTTAACAACAGGTGCTGAGCTGGTAAGATGTCTTTAGCTGATGCAAATGAAGGTGAACTTTATATGCAACATTAGGAAGAACATAGTGTCTGGTTATTCCACTACTAGAGGGTAAGGCAATGACAGTCTGATCCCTACATTTTAACATTAGATTTCCCGTTGAGATTAGCAAGGAATTGATGGAGGGATATGTAGGTATTGTGCAAATATTCAGTTCTTCATAGTCTTAGTCCATTCCTGCAACAAAATACCTTAGACTGGATAGTTTGTAAACAACACACATTTATTGCTCATGGTTCTGGAGGCTGGGAAGTCCAAGCTCAAGGCGCCAGCATACACTGTCACCTGAAGGCTCATTCTTTGCTTCCTTGATGGCACCTTGTTGCTATGTCCTCACATGACAGAGGGGCAAACGGGCTTCTTCGAGCCTCTTTTATAAGGGCAGGAATTCCATTTGTGAGGCTGCATTTCTAATGAACTGGTCACCTCCTAATATCATCACTTTGAAAGTCAGAACTCAACACATGAATCTGGGGGGGGACACAAGCATTCAGACCATGGCAATCATTAATCTTTCACTGAATGGTTTTACTATTCATTGATGATCTTTGCCTAAATCAATGACTTCATTAGAAGTTGCCAACAGTGGTTTTCTATCATTCATCCATATCGATTGGTTACACTTTTCAGAAAACAAGAGTGTTCCCTCCCTACCTAGAACCATCCTGTTAGTTGAAAGTAGCAAAGCAGAATAATGCTAATTATTTTAGAGTACAATACCATTTCGGAGTACAGAGTTGGTGTGACTGCCAACTCTAGACTTGGTGACAAAAGGATTGTGTGTTTTCTTTGTTCACAACTTTTCACTTAATGGATCTTGAGGAACTAAGCCTTTGGTAATTATGTAGAGACTCTTTATCTTAAAGTTAGTTTTGTCTTTTTTGTTCTAAATCTCTATTTTTAAAAGTTTTCTATAGCTACCCCAGGTTAAATTTGGTTAAGTGCTTGCTTTTTATATCTTTTCCCACTGTTTTTAGTTTCAATGGTTCTGTAATCTGATATTTTGTGTATGTCTCTTATAAATAACACATAGGTTGGGCTTACGTTTTTATCCAACTTTACTATCTCTGCATATCAATTGGTGAGTTGAACTTTTATTGTGATTATTGTACCTTTTTTAACCATTGTACTTTTTATATTCTATTTTTTCCATTTTTTCCTTTTTTTTGAGACAGAGTCATGTCACCCGTGGTATAAAGTGCGGTGGCATCACAGCTCACAGCAACCTCAAACTCTTGGGCTTATAAGCAGTTCTCTTGCCTCAGCCTCCCAGGTAGTTGGGACTACAGGTGCTCACCACAATGCCTGGCTATTTTTCTTTTTTTACTGTAGTTGTCATTGTTGTTTGACAGGCTGGGGCTGGGTTCAAACCTGCCAACCCCTGTGTACGTATGACTGGTGCCCCAGCTGCTGAGCTACAGGCACCAAACCATATTTATTCCATTTTTTTAATGCTTTCCCCTCTTCTTAGTTCTCCTCCTCCTCCTTCTTTTGAAATTGCTTGATTTTGTTTGTTTGCTCGTCTTTTCTTAATCCGTTTCCTCTTTATATTGTTTTGGAAGTGGCACACTTTATTTTCATTCTTGTCATGGTTACCTTTTTGACCACTTAGAACGTAGGACAAACACTTTACATAACATAACCTTATTTATTTATTTATTTTAAACCAAATTTAGCAGTGGGGTAACATAAATATTTAACCTTCCCCTTGAAAAATTTAAGAACTTGAGAACATTTTAACTCCAACTTATCTCCTATTTTACAGGTTATTGTTACCCCATTACAGTAGTTTTAGTCAGGCTTTTAAAACCCATAAAATAGATGTTGTTGTTATTTTATGTACATATAGTTTCAGATTTATCTTCATTTTTACCATTTTCCCTTCCTTCCTTTCTTTCATCTTGGTTCTTTCTTTTAGGATCATTTTCCAAATGAAACTCCTTCCTTCTTTCCTTCCTTCCTCCCTCCCTCCCTCCCTCCCTCCTTCTTCCCTTCCTTCAACAGAGTCTCACTTTGTCACCCTTGGTAGAGTGCTGTGGCATCATAGCCCACGGCAACCTCAAACTCTTGGGTTCAAGAGATCTTCCTGCCTCAGTTTTTCATTTGTAGTAGAGATGAGTTCTCACTCTTGCTCAGGCTGGTCTGGAACTCCTGAGCTCAAGTGGTCCACCTGCCATGGCCTCTCAGACTGTTAGGATTACAGGCGGGAGCCACCATGCCAGGCCAAATGAGATTTAAAAAAATAAGAAAAGGGGGAGTATGTGCTTTAGTTGCTTCTTTAGTGGAAGTTTAGTGGTGGTAAACTCTGTTTTTGGTTTTTGAAAATGCCTTTATTCTTGAGCTGGGCGCAGTGTCTCACGCCTATAATCCCAGCACTTGGGAGGCCAAGGCGAGTGGATTGCCTGAGCTCACAGGTTTGAGATTAGCCTGAGCCAGAGCAAGACCCCTGTCTCTAAATAAAAAAATGAAAATAGCCGGGCATTGTGGGGCTATGGTGGGTGCCTGTAGTCCAGCTACTCAGGAGGCTGGGGCAAGGGAATTGCTTGAGCTTAAGAGTTTGAGGTTGCTATCAGTTATAAAGCCATAGTTCTCTGCTTAAGGTGACAAAGTGAGACTCTGTCTCAAAAGAAAAAAAAAACACCTTTATTCTTTTTTTTACAATTTGTAATTCTTTCATACTATTTTATACACACAATGAGACATTTTTAATCTTAGATTCATCTCAATAAGTTAAGACAAGTGCATAGTTTCGTAGGGACCACAATTCTTGATTGACCATTATAATCTCCTTGCATTCTGAAGACAATAAATGAAGCTGCCTGGGCAGTATCCAGCCGTCATTAATACTATTTTTCATATTACAGGCAGTCTTGACTTACAATCCTCCAACTTATGTACAACTTGCACTCATGAATGGAGGCTATTACAGGTAATAGATGAATGTACCTGTTCTAATTTACATACAAATTCACCTTAAGAACACACCTATAGACCCTGTCTCACTGGTAACCCAGGGACTGTGTGTTCTACCCAGGACACTTTCTGGATACTTCTCCTGTCTTCTAGCTCCTTCCTTGCTGTGGGAATGTCTGTTGTCTAGTTGTAGCTTTGTGGTTCTGTGGTTGATGTAGATTTTCTCTCTGGAGGCTTTAAAGCTGTAGTCCCCAACATTTTGGGACCAGATTCATGGAAAACAAATTTTTCCATGGACCAGGGTTGGGGGGATGGTTTTAGGATGAGTCACGTACATGACATGTATGGTGCATTTTATTTCTATTATTGTTACATTGCAATGTATAATGAAATAATTATACAACTCATGGTAATGCAGAATTACTGGGAGCCCTGAGCTTGTATTCCTGCAACTAGAGGGTCTGGGGGTGATGGGAGACAGTGACACCCAAAGTGTGTTGCTGCTATAAAGCCTGTCACCAGATGCAGCTTAACTGTCACTTGCCACTCACGGGTACGATTTCGATGTGAGTCTGCAAGAAACGGATTTTTATGGTCCCTGCGCAGTCAAACCTCTCTGCTAATGATAATCTGTATTTGTAGCCACTCCCCAGTGCTAGCATCACGCCTCCGCTCCACCTCCGATCATCAGACATTAGATTCTCATAAGGAGCGTGCAGCCTCCATCCCTCGCATGCGCAGTTACAGGCGTATTCGTGCTCCTGTGAGAATTAATGGCACCGCTGATCTGAAAGGAGGCGGAGCTCAGGAAGTGACGTAAGCAATGGGAAGCGTCCATAAATACAGACGAAGCTTCCGCTCGCTGGCCTGCTGCTCACTTCCGGCTGTGCGGCCCATTCCTAGCAGGCGGTGGAAGGTGCTGGTCTGTGGCAGGCTGGGGAAGGGTTGGGGACCACAGCTTGCAGCATTAAAGAATTTCTTGTCATCTTTAGTGTTCTGCAACTATAATATGCCTAGGTGTGGATTTATTTTAATTTTCTACCTTAGTTGTATGGGTATACACAATGGTGGTATATATTATATCTGAGATTCACACCTTTAACCTGTTCTGGAACATTCACAGCTATTCTGTCTTTGGATATTTTCTCTCTTTCATTGTCTCTATTCTCTCTTTCTGGAACACTGGGTATGTTAAACTTTACCATTCTAGCTTCCATTGCTCATAGACTTGTTTTCTTAGTTTTTTTTTTTTTTTTTGAGACAGAGTCTCACTTTCTCGCCCTCGGTAGAGTGCCGTGGCATCACACAGCTCACAGCAACTTCCAACTCCTGGGCTCAAGGTGATTCTCTTGCCTCAGCCTCCTGAGTAACTGGGACTACAGGCGCCCGCCATAAGCCGGGCTATTTTTCTGTTTTGCAGTTCAGCCGAGGCTGGGTTTGAACCCGCCAACTTCGGTATATGGGGCTGGTGCCCTACTTGATGAGCCACAGGCGCTGCCCTGTTTTCTTAGTTTTTATCTCCTTATTTATGTATGCTGTACATTTAATAACTTCGTCAATCTACCTTCTAGTTCATCCATTCTTTCTTGATCTGGGTCTTAAGTGCTGTTTATCTCATTTATGGCTTTTTTAATTTTTATAATTACAGACTTACTTCCTTCTTGAAAGGGTTCTTGAATTGTCAACTAGGCTGGAGTGCTGTGGCACAATCATAGCTCATTGCAGCCTCAAACTCCTAAGTTCAAGCAATCCTCCCGCCTCAGCCTCTCAAGTAGCTGAGTCTGGCCAACTTTTAAATTTTTTGTAGAGATGGGAGTCTCTCTATGTTGTCCAGGCTGGTCTCCTAGCCTCAGGTGATCCTCCCACTTTGGCCTCCTAAAGTGCTGGGATTATAGGATGTGTGCCATGGTACCCAGACAGTTTTTATTTCTCAGACCTCTATTTGATTCTATTCTAAATCTGACTGTCATTTTTGCTTGATTATCAAAATACCCAATTTTAACAGAAAATAGTAATTGCTGGTGAGGAGGCAGAGAAATAGGAACTCTTGGGTCTCCATATCTCCTCTTTCTCTTGCCTCTATTTTGTTTGTTTGTGTTTTTTTTGTAGAGACAGAGTCTCACTTTATCACCCTTGGTAGAGTGCCATGGTGTCACACAGCTCACTCCTGGGCTTAGGCGATTCTCTTGCCTCAGCCTCCCGAGTAGCTGGGACTACAGGCACCTGCCACAACGCCCGGCTATTTTTCTGTTTTGCAGTTTGGCCGAGGCTGGGTTTGAAACCGCCACCTTCAGTATATGGGGCTGGCGCTCTACTCATGAGCCACAGGCGCTGCCGCCTTGCCTCTTTTTTGAGAAACAATCATCTCCCTTGGACTTTTTTCTCCCCAGGATAAAGAATAAAGGTTCAATGGTCCTAGTTCAGGCTTTATCAAGCAGCCCAGCCAGGCTATGCCAAAGATTTCACATACCTGTTTAATAAAACAGTGCCATAGAGGTAATAATAATAACAACAGTAGGTAGCACTAGTGGTGCCAACAGTGGGACAGAGCATTTTACATTTCAATAAGTCTCTTACTCCAGTGGGCTTGGGGATGGGTGGGGGAGGAGAGGGCTGGCGCAGACCCGATCTGGGCTCTCATGGGAGTGGCAAAGTTCCTTCTTGGCTTAGCAAAGCCTCTGAAACCTCAGCCCAGGCTCGTTCAGTGGACTGTCTCTCCCTAGAATGCTGGGAGCACCAAAGGATGACTGACTCAATGCTAGTGACTTCCTTCTGGGTGCCTCTGGGCTGTGGGGATCTCTTACAGGAATGGAGGCCCTTTACTGCTCCAGGGAATGCTGAGGCTGTGAGCGCAGAGGTGTGCCCAAGGGGGCTGTTGCTCCGTGTCTGACTTCGGGGACCCCTAGGTGGGCAGGGCACAGGGGAAGCAGCTCCCAGCACTGCAGAGAGGCAGCAGCATTATAGCTCAGCCTAAGAATAAGAGAGACCGAGGAAGAGAAGGTCAGGTGATTTTAAGCTGGGCAAAGTGGTGACATTTGCAAAATTAATCTTTCTTTTCTGAAGCTCTTTGTTTCTTTTCCTACCCTCTAAGGGTACTCTCATAAGGAAATCTCATAAGCCTTTCATCCTTTTTCTTATCTGAATCTTCTCTTTTTTCTTTCTTTTTTTTTAAATTTGAGACAGAGTCTCACTATGTCACCCTCGGTAGAGTGCCGTGGCGTCATAGCTCACTGTAACCTCAAACTCTTGGGCTTAAGTGATTCTCTTGCCTCAGCCTGCCAAATAGCTGGGACTATAGGCACCCGCCACAATGCCCGGCCATTTTTTTGTTGCAGTTTTCATTGTTGTTTAGCTGGCCTGGGCACACCCTGCCAACCTGCCAACCTGGGTGTATGTGGCTGGCACCCTACCCACTGAGCTACGGGCACCACCCAGTCTCATTCGGTCAGAAAATAGAGACTCGATAAAGCTGGGTGTATTCTATACCCGAAAGTATTTGCATTTAACAGTAATGTCTGATGTGAGGAATTTCAGCCTTAATTGTGGAATCCTAGGCTGTTGCTTCCCAAGATGGAAAATTATTTGGGTTGGGAAGGGTTGTCAGAGCCATTTAGATCAAACCTAAGGATAATTGAGTAGCCCCAGGTGGAGAAGGGAGGGCGGGCACAGTGGCTAGAGCCCACCTGCTTACCTTCCGGACACTGTAGATCCAGTTGAGATAGGCTGCGACTTTGGTGTACACTCCTGGGGTGCTTGGGCCCCCACAGCCGTAGCCCCAGCTAACAATGCCCACCACCTCCCACTGGGTAGATCGGTACATCAGGGGCCCACCGCTGTCACCCTGTGAAAGGTCAGAATAGGGGCTGCTGGGAGAGCAGGCCAGGGGCTGGGCTTTCCTTCCTCCCTCCCTGAACTGGCCCATCTGCTTCCCTTGTGCTCCCCAGCTCCCTGGAATGCTCTTCATTTGGGGGCTGAAGGGTCTTGCTGGGGTCAAGGGCGTTGTGAGACTCATAACTCCCATTAGCAGATCGAAGGCTCTGAGAGGTGCAGTAAGGAAGCCTGGCTACCTCTGTTTAACCTAGTAGTCCCCAGATTTATTTAACCACTTATGGAGTGCCTGTTTTGTGCCAGGCACTATTCTAAGCAATTGGGACTCAATTAATTAAAAAAAACCCAAAAACCGAAACACCCACAAAGACTCCCTGCCCTCAGGAAGCTTAGAATCAAATGGCACAAGGAAAGACAGTAACAAGCAATAAGGAAACAAGAAAAAGTCCCATCGTGAAAAGTACACTCATTTGGGTGTCCTTACTGGCTCTTGTAGCCTCTGAGGCTTCCTCCCCCTGAACCCACTAGCATTGTAGGCATCCCGCCACCTCCACTGTGAGTTCCCTAAGAGCAGATTCACCATGTTCCAATGTTTGGGACACACAAGAGATGACTAAGAGTCACTAAGTTACATGAAGGAACTTAGTGACTTACAATAGGGTGAGAATAGGCTGAGGGATTTTAAGGAAAATGACTCAGGCGACTCTCTGGCTGTGTGGGGGTGTGAGAATACACAGGGATTGCTAAACTATCTGGCAGTGAGGGTGGGGTAGGGGACGCGCACCAGTGCCCATCCAGATCAGGTAGCTTTTTAAGTGCAGTTCAACAGCTTGGGACAGTCATGGAGAAAACAAAGCTGGGGTTCCAGCTTTCAAGGGGCCTAACAGTCCCATAGATCATGAGAAGTAAAAGTGGGTGGGGAGGGGGAGTGATGTCATTTTTGTCCATGAAATAGGCATTTGGGATATTTTTGCTTGTCTGCATTCATTCATCCACTTTTTTTTTTTTTTTTTTTAAAGAGATGAGGTCTTGGCCTGTCACCCAGGCTGGAGTGCAGTGGCACAATCATAGCTTAATGTAACCTTGAACTCCTGGGTCAAGCAATCCTCCCATCTCAGTCTCCTGAGTAGCTGGGATTACAGGTGTGAACCACCATGCCTGGCCCCCATCCATTCTTATATCCCTGTCTGACTATATTCTTTCCTTCCCTCCCTCCCTTTCTCTCTCCCATCATCACACGTTCAGTGCCCACCATATGCGAGGCTTCACACGAGGCATTCAGCCTCTGGGGCTTCCTGTCTCTCTAGGACCTACATCTCTATTTCTCAGGATCCTTGGAGGTCTCACCTGGCAGGCGTCCACGCCCCCTTCCGGGATGCCCGCACACATCATCTTCTCCGTGACCTCCCCCTTGTAGGCGTCATCTGCATTGCACCGTCTTCTGTCAATGAACTGGACAGCCGCCTGCATCAGAATGTCAGACATCTTTCCTGGAAGGGTGAAAACACACTTATATTCCCTTCCTTGCCTTCTGATCCCCAGCTTACCAAGTCACTTTGCTTTTTAGCCTGGCACCTTGGTGCTTGGTCCTCCAGGGAGGGTTTTTCTACAGGATGGTCTTCCTACTCACACTTCTGGGAATTGCTCCCTCAAACAAGAACATCTCTTGCCCTGTGGTTCTGAGCCCAGAACTTACCTCCATTCTGTTCTGTAAAGCCCCAACCGATGACCCAGAGTGGGGTGGCCGAAGTGAACTCTTCATTGAAGAAGGGCAGGCAGATGGGCCTGATTCTGTCTACCAGGAGCAGGGAGGAAGAGGGAGACCTTATATTATTTTCTCTATTTTATGATTTTTTTTTTTTTTAGTTGCTACAGCCTCTGCTGATTTATTTAGCTGGTTAACTCTTGGCTCCCAGGAATCTCTGCTGCTGGGAATTTTTCTTTTTTTTTAACTTTATTCAGATTAATATAAGGGTAGAATTTTAAAAAATAATTTATTATTCCTTTATTACAAGTTTTAATTTCTTTTTTTTTTTCTGGCTGGGGCTGGGTATATGGAGCCAGTGCCCTACTCCTTTGAGCCACAGGTGCCACCCCCAGGGTACAATTTTTAATGTTACATTGTTCTCACTTCCTGGGTCAAGTTCCCTTTGTAGAAGAGCCCCTCACCTAGGGGGCGTGTTATACACCCTCACATGTGCCATTAGGTGCGATCCCGCCTCGTGCCCTTCTTCCTTCTCCCATACGTCCTTTCCCCTCCCTCCTCCCACTTCCCACTACCCCAGAACTGGACCATATTAGTGTTTCATTGTTCTTACGAACATGTTTTTATATTGATTTCATATTAGATTGGAGCACATTGAATATTTATTTTTCCATTCTTGCGATATGGGAACATTTCTACACTGCTGGTGGGATTGCAAACTTTTTGGAAGTTTGGATGCAGCCTTTTTGGAAAAAAGTATGGAGAATCCTCAAAGATTTAAAACTAGACCTTCCATTTGACCCTGCAATCCCATTACTAGGTATCTATCTAGAAGAACAAAAATAATTTTGCCACAAAGACATTTGCACTAGAATGTTTATTGTGGCTTGATTTATAATTGCCAAGCCGTGGAAGCAACCTAAGTGCCCATCAACCCATGAATGGATCAACTAACCATGGTGTTATGTGTACCATGGAGTATTATTCAGCCATTTAAAAAGATTGGAGATTTTACATCTTTTACATTTACCTGGATGGAGTTGAAATACATTCTTCTATTTTATGATTTTTATGATCATGGGGCTCTTGCTGGTCTGGGAGAGACTGGGTTAGCTAATCTCTGCAGAGAGAGAACAACTTGCCTGTGGGCATGCTTATAATACACAAAAGAACCGATCCAAAGCTCACCTCCTGTATCTAATTCTCACACATGAAGTCAATATTTTCTGTGCCTTAAATCATTCCAGGGCCAGGTACCGGAGAACGAGAGACCAACCTCTGCAGCCCAGAGAATTGCTCATGCTATCCAGTCCCACCCTTGCTCAAACTTGACTGCCTTGCCTTGTCCAGAGGTTCCCATGGAAACCACAGCCATGACCCTGAGTCATGCTTTCCCCTCATTCCTTCTGCCTCCTAACTGTGCCGGGTGATTCCCTATGTGGGTACTTCTCTTTGCCTCAGGAACTGTAAATAATAAACTTTTCTTTTGAAGATAATTTATGCCCCCTGATTAAAACAAATCTTGAAACAGACTTGGGGCTCAGGAGAGCCCGGCAGAAGAGCCCTCCGAAAGAGTTCACACCAGGGTTTCTTTTTTTTCTTTTGAGACAGAATCTCACTATGTCACCCTTGGTAGAGTCCTGTGGCATCATAGCTCACAGAAACCTCAAACTCTTGGGCTTTAGTAATTCTCTTGTCTCAGCCTCCTGAGTAGCTGGGACTACAGGCACCCACCACAATGCCTGGGTATTTTTTTGGTTGCAGTTGTCATTGTTGTTTAGCAGGCCTGGGCCGGGCTTGAAACTCCCACCTTTGGTGTATGTGGCGAGCACCCTACTCACTAAGCTACGGGCACTGAGACACGCACCAGGGTTTCTATAATGCTTGTTCTGTGAGATGCTAGTAGAAGTGACGGGAAAAAGGATTCTATGGCTAAATAATTTTCAAAGTGTGGGTTAAATACAGACAAACAGTTTCTTCTTAAAAACTTCTCATACCTGTAATGAATGAATGAGCTCCAAGAAGGGGGCCTTCATATGAAAATGTCCCCTAAACTTATTTGATGATGGAATCCTCTCTTCCCCCAAGGGACCAGTGTCCTATGGAAACCACAGCTGGAAGTGCTGACTGAAATACTATTCAGTGTAAGCACGGGGCATCTGGCAGCAAAGATTCTGTGGGTGGCCTTAGAAGGAATGAGTTCTCTTCCCCGGGAGGAGAACAAACAGGGGTACAATGACCCCTTGGCAGGATACTGTGCAGACTCTTGGGCATTGGTCATGGGTGGGAAAGGAACCGGATGATCTTTTGAAAAGGTCCCTCGCAAGCCCAAGATTGAATGGATCTATGATTCCCACTTGAGAGGCTCCAAATGGAGAAAACAGACCTTGGAAGGATCCCCGACCGGGGTGGTATGGAGGGTTATGTGATGGCAGCAGTGATGCTATAGTTGGAAACAAATGGGCAAGCTGAGGTCTTAAGAGGAGAAAATGTGCCAAGGCCGCCCAGGGAGCTAGTGGCAGAGTGTGAGTGCAACCTGACATAAGAGGCTCAGGTGGCCCTTTGACTGTGCTCCCAGGTACCATCTCTCACCTGAGAATATGAGTGGGGACTGCAGCTTTATAAGGGCAATGTCCTTCTCTTTGGGGTATATGGGGTTGAGCTCAATGACGACGATCTTGGCCACGGGCAGGGCTAGGAAGTTGCCCACTTTGTTCGAGCCAACCCTCACCTTCCAGTTGGGCACATCGAGATACTTCCTGGGGGCAGAGAGAGTTGAGGTCAGGCCCGAGCTAAGCATGTCAGGAGGCCTTGCCCAAGACTGGGTCCCCAGGGCCCTGGGATTGGGGTGCTGGGTTTTGCTCTCTAGAAGATATATAGTGGAGAAGAGGCAGTCTGAAGACTCACCTATCAAAAGCCAAATTCTAAAAGGAGATTTGATTCTTTTTCGTCAGTGAAATGTGCCCAAGGAAACTTGAAGGAGGGCTGGGGAAGGGGCTCTTTCTAACACCTGTGGTGAGGGGTCCCGGCGCTCTCTCCTCCAACCCTTTTATTGTCTGTGTGACTCACACGGCACTTACGCTGTGGTCAGTTATGCTGTGAGTTTGTTATCCTAATGCCAGACACAGATTAGTGTGCAGAGGTGTTTTTCCAGGAAAGGATTTATAGCAGATTCTCAGAAACAGGTTAAGAACCACTGGCTGAGACCGTGAACTCTTTGAAGGCAGTGATGGTCTAATGTGCTTGGGCACATATCTGGTGCTTGGTACCCAAGCAGGTACTCAGATGGTGAATGAATGAATGAAAAAAGGTGAGACTTCCTATGAGTGGCCCTTCCTAGAGGTTTGGCCAGGTCTCTCTCTGCTGGACTGAAAGGGAATTGTTACTTCTTCATTGTTTTCTTGGACATAAGGAATGAGTGGCTGAGACTTTAGACCCTGGAACAACTTGCTGGAAGACAGGTGAAAAAAGAGAGTTGTCAGGACTCTGAGCAGAAGAGAAGAGCTTTTGTGGAATTAAAAGCTTTTTTAATTTTTAAAATTTGTAATTTTTAATTAAATTAAAATTAAAAAAATTAAAATTTTTAATTTTCAATTTTTAAAAAAGCTTTAAATTTAAATTTAAAAGCTTTTAAAATCTTTTTGTGGGGTGGGGCAGGTGGGGACACTGAGTATCTGATGGCTTCCCACTGGGAAGGGGTCATGCTTGCTGTCTAGAAACGGAAAGGGCATCACAGCCAGTGTCTCACTGGGGTGGCCATACTCTGGCAATGGTCTATAGGGGAAGAATGAATGGCTGGGGGAAGTTAAGAGACAGGGTCTTAAGCTCTTTGGCCCTTCCTTGGCCCCCACTCACACCCCCATCCCCTGGGCCTTACCTGAAACAGTGGGCGGCGGTGAGGATCCAGCGGTGGTCCAGGATGCTTCCTCCACAGATGTGCTGCTTGTTGTACTGGAGGCTGACCTGCCAAGGCCAAGAATCGAGAGAGGCCTGGGCCCCTCCCACCACCCGGGGCGTCTTCAGGCTCTCCCCACAGGCTGCACTCCACGTTGGTCAGGAGGAGGAAGAAAGCAGGAAATTAATCAACCTGTAGAGGGGGATGAGGCGGCCCCCTTTCGAGGTCCAACATCCACCCTGAGCACAGACCTATAACTGGGATGGAAGGGTGGAGGAGAACCCAGCCACTTTTGAATTGTTCATGGGAGGATATTGAGTGTCCCAGACCACAAGCTTTCCCCAAATCTCCCTCTCCTTTTTTTTCTGGCTTTGGATGTGTTTAGGAGGTTAGACTGTGAACATGGGTGTGCCCATTGTGCTGGGTTCATGACCTTCTAACCAAACAGTGATGTAAAATTATAAAAGCCCTGCCCAGGTGGGGTGTCCCTAGCCACTCCTGCTAAGCAAGAATAAAGAGATGTCCACAAGCTGCTTTGGGACCTGGAAGTGGGAAGGAAAGCGCCAGAAGCTGGATCTTTCCATCCCAAACTCCTCCTTCCGCCTGCTAAGTGGGGGTCTCCCAATCTGAGGTCTTATCTTCCCAAGGACCCAACTTTCCCATCCTGGAAACACAAGCAAGGTCTCCAATCCCAGTCTCTGTCCCATTCTGTGCCTCTCAAATCCTGGCAGCCCCTGTCACGGTGTTCATTCTAAGGGGGAAAGGTGCTGCCCCTTCCTGCATGTTGAGTGCTGTGCTTTTCTTTTCTTTTTTTAATTGCTGGTATTTTTTTTTTTTTTTTTTTTGAGACAGAGCCTCAAGCTGTCACCCTGGACAGAGTGCTGTGGCATCACAGCTCACAGCAACCTCCGATTACTGGGCTCAAGTGAGTCTCCTGCCTCCGTCTCCCCATCAGCTGGGACTACAGGTGCCTGCCACAATGCCCGGCCATTTTTGGTTGCAGCCATCATTGTTGTTTGGCGGGTCCGGGCTGGACTCGAACCCACCAGCTCAGCTGTACGTGGCTGGCTCCTTAGCCTGTTGAGCCACAGGCGCCGAGCCGAGCGCTGTGCTTTTCAAACACCACTTTCTTCATTCTCCTCTGTCCATCCCCTCAAAGCCCCTCAGCATGCCCCCTTGTGGGCAGGGTAGAGTTTACACTCCTCCTCCTGGAGGGCTCCCGCTGTCTTTGTGTAACGGTCCCATCCAGCTTGATCAGCTTGCAGCTCCCTAAAAAAATCACTCTGTTTTTGGTCAAGGAAGTTGCTCCTTTCTGAAATGTTATCTCTTTTTCTGTTTATCTCCCATTAATTAATTCAACAAATCTGTGCTGAGTTGCCTACACGCTGTTTCAGGGCAGTGCTGGGTGCTGGGAGACAGTGGTGGGTGAGACAGAAAGTCAGTCATGGCCCTTTCCTGTTGTAGCCTCTGGACTCATTTCTCAGTGTTAAGTCTGGGCACCACCTCTGGGCTGTCCTCGGAAGACTGATCCAGGCTTGCCCTATCTCCAACAGGGCCATCAATGTACCCCCACTATCAAAGTCCGACCAGATACCTTGTTTGGACAACTGAATATTCCATATTCCAATCTCCTCCAAGGAGAAAAAGGAGCTAACCCAGGTCCCTGGGCCTCTGTTTCCTCCTGCTATGAACCAGAAGAGACTTCTGGAACATTTGAAATAGGTCTAGAGCTGGGGGGGTTGAAAAGGGGATCCCTGACATTTCTCTTGAGCTCTGGGTTCTGGACAAGGAGTCCCTACAAGGCCATGTCAGTACTGTGCCTGGGGCTGAGTCTTGGGATGCCAAGGGATTGTCCTCTCTTGGAATTTTCACAGCTGGTCCAGGTATTGGCCAGCTTTTCACGGAGGTTATGCTTAAGCCTTGTTATCTGGGTGAGACAGAGGCTCCTTGAGGGAGGACCTGTCACTTGAGCATCTTTGTACCTCCAGGGCTACTTTGTGCCACACCCGAGGTGATGTCTGCTCATTCTTCATGTACTTCACTGACAGATGTCACGTGTCAGATCCCACACAGTGGGTGTTGTGGGGGTAACAAACCATCCAACAGGGGAGCATATACACTGCTGAACTGCACGGCAGCGATGTGACCTTCTTCCTCTTCTCTTGGGCTAACTGGCCTGGCTCAGTTCTTCCCCAGGAAGCTGGTAGGATGAGCCTAGGCCACAGTGCTTGTTTTCCCTTTTTTCTCTGTCTCCTCACGCTAGAAGGGACCCCTGAGATCCTCATTGGGCAGTTGGACTAAGGAGCTTGTAAGGAAAATTCACCAGACCTCAGCGAGGTCAGGGGAATTACTCAAGGTCACGCGAGAAGTGAATGTGACAGGTGCCTAGGTCTCTCTGCAGCATGGCAACTGTGATCGCCACTCAGCTTGGGACTTCCCACGGTTGTCACCCATCTCTCCTTCACTTGGTTGAGGGCAGTGGCCAGCTCTTAAAGACGTGCCTGGTATTTTCTACTTCCACTGGCATCTGGCAGAGTTGGACATATTCTAACGGTTTGATGAAATTTGCTCAGGTGAATGTGGATAATCTGACCGTGGATACCTGAGCTGACTGTGACAAAGGAGGTTATGTGTGTGCTGATTAGGGGTGGGAAGAGTGGGAGGCCCAGTCCCCCCTCTCCAGTTTTCCCAGTCTCTCTCTCAGGTCTCTGCATAGGTCACAGGGCTGTGTGCAGATGGGGGACAGTTCTTTTTTATTTTTTTAATTTGAGACAAGAGCCTCAAGCTGTCCCCTTGGGTAGAGTGCCGTGGCATCACAGCTCACAGCAACCTCCAGCTCCTGGGCTCAAGCAAGTCTCCTGCCTCCGCCTCCCAAGTAGCTGGGACTACAGGTGCCCGCCACAACGGCCTGACTATTTTTTGGTTGCAGTTGTCAATGTTGTTTTGTGGGTCTGGGTTGGACTCGAACCTGCCAGCTCAGGTGTACATGGCTAGCACCTTAGCCGCTTAAGCCACAGGTGCCGAGCCAGGATGGAAGTTCTTTTTTTTTTTTTCTGAGACAGAGCCTCAAGCTGTCACCCTGGATAGAGTGCCATGGCTCTCAGCATAGCTCACAGCAACCTCCAATTCCTGGGCTCAAGCAAGTCTCCTGCCTCCACTTCCCAAGTAGCTGGGACTACAGGCATCTGCCGCGACGCCCGGCCATTTTTTGGTTGCAGCCACCATTGTTGTTTGGTGGGCCCGGGCTGGATTCGAACCCACGAGCTCAGGTGTACATGGCTGGTGCCTTAGCCCGTTGAGCCACAGGTGCCGAGCCCAGGATGGAAGTTCTTAACGTCAACCATGAGATGGAGCACTGACCCACAAGCTCGAGGACTGAAGTAGTGAGGTTGGGCCAAAACAGAGTGAAATTTGGAGGCTGAGACGTAGGAAAAAGGATGAAGGCCGTTCTCCCTGCACATTGCTGGCCCAGGCCCCAAACCCTCCGAGAAGGGGCATACTCACCCAGGCAGTTCAGGGAAACCAGGGAGCCTGAGAGACAGGGTCTGGAAGAGACAAAAAGGGGCCTATGGCTTCGGTTTCTCTCTTGGCTGGGAGGCAGTGACTCAGGCCTTCTAGTGCTGGTAATTCAAGTCCCCTCCCAATACCTGGGAAATCTAGAACCTGCATAGTAAGGACATAGCAACAGCACTTGTACTTTCATTTGATTTGATTCCTCCCCCTCACTGTTGAGCACGAAGCCTGCCTCCAAGCCTAACCTGGCCTCCTGGTAGCCTGAGAGGGGAGAGGGCAGAGCCAGGAACAGTCTGCTGCGCTGACGACTTTCCAAACGCAAGAAGGATTTTGATAGGATTCCAGGCTAATGATCACTCTGCTACCAAGCCTGTCCTTTTCACAATTTATTCTTTGGTGAACAGGCAGCTCTCAGCAACACCCCTAAATGCTAAGAAGCCAACATCTTCTCCGAGCCACTTTACTGCAGAGTGACAGATTTCATCTAGGGGCTATGCTACAGCAGGGTGGCGAGGCACAGGGATAGGCCATCAGCAGGGCCATGGGGGCTCTTCCCTGGAGCCCTGGGCAGGTAGAGAGGTTTTCCACCGGCCTGGGCAAGTGGTGGGGAAGGACAAGTGCCCTTTGGAATCTCGCTTATTAGGAAATTTATTTGGAAGCCTAAGGAGGTAGCAAAAAATTTGCTTTTGCTATTCTGATGGATGGAAAGGTCACTTTATCTGTCTCTCTCCCTTTGGGTAGGACAGCATACTTTGTCCAGCTCGCCACTGTATTAAAAAAAATCAAGAAAATCTCTCAGAAATCTGATTCTGTAGCTCTTGGCATTTCATGATCTGCCTGGCTGGGAGTTCTTCTTGCTGTCTGACTGGAAGTCTCCAATTGGCTGCACCTCGAGAGCAGCCTCCGTGTGCTCGCCCGCTGTAGGCCGGATGGTGTCTTCTCACTTACCTACTTGTGTTCCGCACCCGAAGCTGCTCGGTCTTCTCTGTGACTAGAACAACATCCAGGTCCTGGTCTGGGTCCATCCTGACATCACTGAAGACAGGCTTACTGCTCATATCAGGAGGGAGAGAGAGTTAGAACAAGATGGTGGGAACAGTCCCTGCTCCTAGGAGAAAGGCTGGTGGAGAACACCTGGGGGAAAGTAGCGAGGGAGTAGAGGTGGGCTTGGCCAGTGAGGGTGGGGCCTGTTTTGTTATACAGTAAGGAACATTCCTTGGCATCTCAGGACTCACCCCTGGGCACATTATTGACGTAGACTTGCAGGGACTCCTTCTCCAGAACCCAGAGCTCAGGAGAAATGTTAGGGATCCCCTTTTCAACACCCCCAGCTCTAGACCTATTTCAAATGTTCCAGAAGTCTCTTCTGGTTGATAGCAGGGGGAAACAGAGGCCCAGGGACCTCGGTTAGCTCCTTTTTCACCTTGGAGGAGATTGGGATATGAGTATTCAGTTGTTCCATCAAGGTACCTGGTCTGACTTTGATAGTGGGGGTGCATTGATGGCCCTGTTGGAGATTGGGCAAGACTGGATCGGTCTTCATAGGAATCCAGAGAAATGTTTCTCTCGCTTGGACCACCCTTCCTCTTTTCTCTGCTAATCTATGCTTACCTTCTTTCAAAGTTTGGATTTACGTCTTCTCTACTCCAGGAAGACTTTGCTTATTAATCCCATCTCTGTCACTACTCCTTTACTAAATCTGTCTCTTCCAAACCTGTTTATTCTCCCCCAATAGTGCTAGTATGTGCTAGTATGAGCTCTGATTGGAGGGTTGTGTCAATTCCATGAGACTGGCTGAATGGCATGTTCTTAGGTAGGAACACTGGCACTACCTATGTGGACCCAGGTCTTCAACCTAGGAGGATCGGAGTCCGTTGTAAGAGGCCTCAAGACTGAAGTCTGTTCCAGCCCTGATATTAGTTTGATGAGTGACACTGAGCAGGTCCCATTCCTTCTCTGGGTCTCTTGAAGCCTCAGTTTTCTCCTCTGTGAAATGGTGGGTAGAGTGGATGATCCCTAGGGTTTATCCCTCCTCAAACTGCCCATGGTTTTAGGGCCCTAGAACAAGAAGGGTCTCCCACTGAAGTGGAGGAAACAAAATAGAGAAATCTGAGACCCAGATGGGCGATATGTGGGAAACAGACGTTCCCAGGAATGTCAATCCCTGCTCACCAATTACACCCTCATAAATGATTCTGATGAACTTTGATGTTGTAGAGCTCTAGAGCTAGGTGGTTTGGTGCTTTAGTGAGCTCTGGAAGGACAGAAATTCCAGAAGCCTATTACATTAGGAACTCATGGAGACACCCAGATTTCATGATCAAGCCTCAGCCGGCTGTGCTGGGTACAAGCTGAGGATGACACAGCAGTTGACTGGAGTACAGTAGGGAGGAAGGGCCGGCTGCAGAAGGGAACAGCAGGTGTGGGGGGATGAGGTGGGGAGGTGGGGTGGAGAGTATGCCTCCTCCACTTTTGGAAACAAAAGTGAGGGTTGTACCCCCTGGAGGATAAACAGCAGCAGAAGCCAGATAAGCAGAGCAGAGAGAGGAAATAAGTCCGATTGATTTGTAATGGCTGCCTGGAGCATTTATTGAAAAAGGACCTCGAGGCTGTGTTAGGATCAAGGAAGAGGGATCTATGATTGATTAGTGATGGCTGCCTAGTTATTGTTTCCGCTCAGTCTTTGGGTCCAGTTTCTTAGAATCCTGAAGTAGTTTGGGGCCCACCAGATTCCACTCTGCAGCTGCACACGTGGGTTCTTTACCATCCTCTCCAGTTCGGTTTTCTGAGTGACCAACTGTCTCTGAGAAGAAAGAATTACCCAACCCAGAGAAAGAGACTCTAGAACTCCCTATGCCTAGGAATTAGGTGTCTTAGACATACATTCCAGCCCCCTACCTCCCAGCAACTAGCGGGAATGTTATTCGCCTTCTCTGAGTCTATTTATAAACGCGGTGTAATAACTACCTTTTTGGTTTTCTGTCAAGATCGAATGAATATAAACATCCATAATGCTAATTACTCTTATTCTAACTCTGTACTTTTTCCTTCACTGCAGACTTAGAGCTGCGTTTGACATCTGCTGAGAGAGCTGGGCTTGCTGATGATGAGGCCCTAATGAAATCAGCCTCGCTTAATGAAATCAGCCTGGCTTAAACTAGATTGTAACCGATGGAACTTTCAGTAAGTAAATTAGGCTTTTGTATTACTGCACAGGGACAGATGCAAAGTCAGGACGGACAAGTGAGGATTGGGGATAAAGGTAAGAGGAGGACTGCGTAGATGCTGGTACTGTGTTTGTGTTGGAGGTGACCTCAGACCTTCTCTCATCGGCACCCCATAATCACCCTTCGAGAATGACATTACTTTCCCTAATTAACTTTTCTTCTTTTTAGTAGAGATAGGTTCTAGCTCTACTATTCCAGCCAGAGTGCAGTGGCATGATTGTAGTTCACAGCAGCCTCAAACTCCTAGGCTCAAGCCGTCCTCCTGTCCCAGCCTCTTGAGTAGCTGGGACTACGGGGGCCCACCAGCATGCTCGGCTCCCCAAATGACTCTTGAGGAAATTGAGGCTTAGGAAATTTCACTTCATGTTGCTTGTAAGTGAAAGCCCTGGGATGGAAAATTTCTATCTGGCTCCAATGCCTGTATTTATAGGAAAGGAGGAGGAGGGGCTATGCAAGGGAGGAAGAGGAAGAGAGAAAGGCAGTTATAGGGGTACCTGTGACTTGGGCTGGGTACCTGTTATAGCCCATCTGCCTACAGGCTGTCCTGGCCATAGCCTCTGTGAACTGGTCGAAACAAGCAGAGTACCACCTCTTCGTGTCCTGGTCTAGCACCTGCAGGGTGGATTGGTCCTTGGAGAGGCGAACTAGAAGGAAAATACCTGGGTCAGCTGCAGAGGGAGACCTACCTGGCCCATCCCACTCAGAACACATGATAAACCCAGCTCCAGCTTCCTCAGCCCAGAACTGAGGGCACCCCAGAATGCCAGCACTGTCTCTGGTGATAAAGGACATGGTCACTCTACCTACGGTCCATGCGATTTGCCCTGCCTGGAGAAACTTCTCAGAGAGGGACCTCAGTCCTTCTCTATGTAAAGTCAGAGGGGCAGGGGCATGAGAAGTCCCATTGGCAGGAGATGGCAGGTACCTGTAGGCATTAGACTTCTAATAATGAAAGAGCAAATTCCTGCCCCTTGAAAGCCCCATCGCCCATCTCCTGGACTATTTTTTTCTCTTCAGAACCCAAGTACCAGGTGGATCAAGCTAGGCTAGTCCAGTCCAAGAAAGAATATGGATTTTTACATAAGCTCAAAACAGCTTATATTCTTTGCAAGACCCAGCTTGGTCCTGTTACATGGCATGTTACAATAAACACCAACGAAGAGAAGGCTCCATAGCTGCTTGGTCCCTTTCGTAGTCTCCTTGGGATAATAGATTTCACAGGAAGGAGGAACTCCCCAAGATCGTCTGATTTAGCCGTCTGCCTCAAACCCACTCAGGTGCAGCAGGGATGGGGCAACTCAGTTACACCTTGGTTGCCGTGTGTTAAGGACTGGGCTCTAAGGTGGAGGGGATATGGAAGGGAGGAAGAGGAAGAGAGAAAGGCAGTCTTGGTCTGGCATGGTCTTATACAACAGGGTTGGAAACTGACAAAGGAGTTGGCAGGTGCTGTACAGTGCACCACAGAAGGCCCACATGGACTTCCTACTGTGCCCACTTCTCTTGTCCCTCGGCCCCTGGACTCACCAGACACTGTAGGCCCTTCAGGCACGTTCTTGACGCAGTGTTCCTCGTCCTCCCCCGAGGCACAGTCCGGCTCCCCGTTACACAGATTCCTCCTTGGGATGTAGTGGAGGGGCTGCCCACAGAAGAAGTAATGTTTCTCCAGAATCAGCTTGACTGGAAGGCAAGGACAGGAGGGGGCAGAGAGGGCTGAGGTTCAAGCAGGCAGGCTGGCGTGGGGAGAGGCTATGCTTTCCTAAAGACAACGCTGGGCTAGGAGACAGGCAGGTGTCTCCAGGCCCTGTTATGGCTCTCCACAGTAGGTAGACCTGGTCTTGAGCTCAGCATTCCTATCTGTAAAGTGGACATAATAATGCTGGCCCCATGCCTATGAGATGGGTGAGGAGTCAAGGGAGATAATGTATGTGGGAGAAATTTATAAACAGGCCCTACTGGCCTTGTATCCCCAAGGGCTGGCCAGTGCTCTCTGGTAATAGGGGAGGAGACAGGACAGGGGACCTGGAATCCAAAGACCCAGTTCTGAGTCCTGGCTGTGCCACCGACTGTGCAACTTTAAACTAATCAGTTCCCCTTCCCAGTCCTCAGTTTCCTCATCTGTACAATGGGATGGTAAATGACCAGGGGTGTTGAGAACATGTAGTGGGTTGTGAAAGCGTCTCATAGTAAGCAAGTGCTGTTCTAGAGTTGAGTACTTTTGTCTGCACCCCACTCTAGACCCATTAAGAGCTGCTGTTTTGTTTTGTTTTGTTTCTCTGCCCTCTATCTTTTGATTCTGCCAGCTGCCTTCAAATTCTGTTGCTTCTTAGGCATCCTGGGTAATAGGAATTCAGTCCTCCAAGAAGAAATATTTCAGAACTTCTCCTAGGTGAAAACTCACAGCCGAACACCCCTGGTAGGAAGGAACTTCCTAGCATCATTCCTGGTTGGTCCTAAGAGTGATGGCTCTTGTCACTGTGTTAGGAGATTTCCACACATTTCTTCGTGTAATCCTGATAATAGCTTTAGGAGACAGATGTCATGGTTAACTCATTTTAAAAATGGGGAAACTGAGAAATAGAATCAGGGTTTATTTCTGCATGATGCTTATATGGTACAGCCGGGATCTGTCTAAAGATAAGGAGCTCAAGATATGAGCTGCTGGTCCAGCACGTTCCTGGTTTGAGTGAAGCAAGGAAGAAGGAGAAGATCAGATATTACCTAGATGTTTGACTTTGGTTCATGATCAGGAGGTAGGGTAAGGCAGAGTCACCCCATTTCCTGGGCCAAAGATAGGAGACAGTGTCACCAGTTGAGATCCCCAAAGCCAAAAACCCCAAAGCCAAAAAAGTTGAGGGACCCTAGTCCAGGGTGGAGGGTTGAAGAATCTGGTACAGGGCTTCCAGGGACAGGGAGTGCCCAGCTCTAAATTATACTTTGGTGTCTGCCTGGCTTTCCCTGATGAACTTGACCCCGTCAATCTCCATCGTGGCAGGGCATATGCTCAAAGAAAGCAAGGTCACTTTAATATTAGCCTGAATAAAACATCATGGCCTGTCTGTTGCTGTTGGTACAAAATCACCGTCATGTTGGGCAAGCCAAGGTCAAGAACAAATGAATTGGGGTTACCTCCGGGGAATGGGGGTCCTGTCCCAGCTCTGTCCCTGACTGCCACGCCTCCCCCCTGAGCCTCAGTGCTTGGGTAGAATGAGAGGTTGGATCAGACGATCTCTGAGTGTCCTTCAACAAGGTAGGGGCTACTGCTGGTGGAAATACCACCACAGTTCAAGTGCAAGCTCCCGACAGCCCTGCCCCAGTTAGTAAATGCATGTCCTGGGTCACATCTCTACATGGAGCCTGATGACACACTCTTTGAC
Source organism: Arctocebus calabarensis (assembly GCA_963573935.1). Classification (NCBI taxonomy): domain Eukaryota; kingdom Metazoa; phylum Chordata; class Mammalia; order Primates; family Lorisidae; genus Arctocebus; species Arctocebus calabarensis. The sequence goes on from CAUYON010084643.1 coordinate 86,590, forward strand.
AAAACTTAGTTTTTGCCCAGATTCTTTACATCCATTTTCTCATTAGTGCTCTTGACACTGTTCGGAGGGAGGCAGGATATTTTACAGGTGAGGGCATGGAGGTTAGGAGAGATGGAAGGACCTATTCAAGGTTACCCAGCAGCAAGCGGCAGAGCCAGGATCCTGGATTCCTAGTCTGGTGCCCTGTGCCCTACTCCCTGCCGTGAAGGTGTGGTCAGTATCCCACTGTGACTGTGGGTTCATAAAGGCAACGACTCTATCATAGCATGCAGGAGCCACAGGGACTCATATCACTGCTCATTCAGTCTAATCTTTACCACGGGTAAGGCCCCAAGGCGGAGGGCCTGCTCACAGTCACACAGCTCTCAGGCACTGGCCCTGATGAAGCCTGGGCTGAAGGTGGGGAAAGGTGAGTCTGCCCAGGTGGTCTTCCCTGAAGACTCCTCTTTCTCCCTGCTCAGAGCAGAAATGCTCCCTGTTCCTCCAGCCAGTGGAGCTGCTCAGATCCATTTAGCTGTCGATCAGCAGAGGAGGGAAGCAGGAGGCAGGGGGCGGGGTCGCCCTGCACATTGCCTGCGTGGGTTTGTAACATATGCCACTGTGCTCATCTGGGACAGAGCCACCTGGGATAGATGGGGGCTGAGTTCATTTTCCTCTTTCACTCCTAGAAGAAAGCTCCCTTCAAACCAGGGGGTGTATACATGTGGATATATGTTTTTTTCTGCAAAGCTTCCTGCCTAGGACCGTGGGGTAGGAAGGTGGAAGGGGTGGGTGGGGCTGCCATTTGCTGAGGGGGTAAAGCTTAGGAGAGGGCTGCTCAGGGGGCGAGGGTGGGGGGCATGGCATTCACTTAGGGTATGAAAGTTGGGTAGGGGCTGTCACTTACTGACGACAGCCACAGTGATGATGGTTGCCAGGCCCACCACTGCTGCAATGATGGGGATCCCCACCTTTTTGAAGGTCTCAAGAATGCTACCAGCTTTACTCAGGGAAGCATCATCTGTGTAGAGACGTGAGACAGGGGAAGAGCACGCAGTCAGATCTTGGAGAAAGCCCTGCTGCAGCCCACAGCCTCCCACCCTCTGGCCTGTGACCTTGGGGACCGTTTTGTTAATACTGGGGGGCAGGGTGCATTCCTGCTTCACTTCATCAGCACCTGGTCCTCCCGCTGTCTCTCACTTGCCCAGGCCCACCCATTTCTCACGAGCACCCTTCAACAGAGCTGCCAGCCCAGGCCACGTCCCCTTGTCCTGCCTGAGCTGTGCTGGGATGTTTCCCTCTATCAGGCCCAGTTGGCCTGCCCTGCCCTGGAGGAGGCCTGAGCCCCTCAGGCACACACTGTGGCATATTCCCATTCATTGCTCTGTCGTTTATCTCTTCCCTGACCTGCTGACTTATCTCTTGATTAAACTATAAGCTTCAGGAGGGGAGGGCCCTCCAGCGCAGGAGGGGCTTTCTAGAAACTTAACTCCTTGTGAATGAATGGGTGCTAGCAGCCCCAACTCCCTCCAACCCGAAGAACAGCATGTCCCCAGCATGGTTCCTGTCTTTAAGGAGGTTACAGTCTGAGGCAGGGGGTAAACAAGGACACAGAGGCCAGTGCCTGCAGAGGGAAGCTGATACTGCTATCATGGGGACACCATCAAAAGGAAACTGGTGAAAACTTCCTTGGGATGCAGCAATTTTTTTAATTTTTATTTTTTTGAGACAGAGTCTTACTATGTTGCCCTCGGTAGAGTGATGTGGCGTCACAGCTCACAGCAACCTCAAATTCTTGGGCTTAGTGATTCTCTTGCCCCAGCCTCCCAAGTAGCTGGGACTATAGGCACCGGCCACAATGCCTGGCTATTTTGTTTTTGATTTGTCATTGTTGTTTGGCAGCTCTGGGCCGGGTTCAAACCCGTGGCTGGCGCCCTAGCTACTGAACTATAGGCATGGAGCCCAGGATGTGGCATTTAAATGTAGGGAGGGGTGGGGCGTGGGGCACTGCTCCTGCTCAGGAAAGGCATGGGAGGGGGCAGCTGCGAGACGCAAAAGCATGCTGGGAGGCGGGACAGGCGGGGTCAGTCTGCGGAGACTCTTGAACACCACTCTGGGAGCTTCGATTTTATCCTGAAGGCAGAGAGGAGCCAATCAAATGTTTTCCAGCAGTGGAGAGACAAGATCAAATTAATTTTAGAGAGATGAATCTTTGATCAGAGAGCATGTGGATTAGAACAGAGTCTGGGGTTAAGGAGACCAGGTAGGTGTCTTTCATTGCCTAAAACAGAGGTGTCCCTTGCACAGGGTTGTCCAAGGAGATGGGACCTGGGAAAGGCTTTGAAAAGTTATTCTCAGTGAGTTATCAGGGGTAGGTTCTCTGAAGTCCCCACTCCTTGCCGGCAATAAGCTGAGCTGGACACTTCTTCCCATGAAGAGTGCGGCGCCTCCCTCTGAGGACACTGAACCCCTGGAAGCAATAGGCTGCTCGCCTGTCCTTCCCCTGCACATGACTTCCTCCCCCACCTCCTGCGATCGTCCTTCACTGTCACCTCCTTCACGAGCCCTTCCTTGCTCTCCCTAAAAGGCAATCCCTTGATTTCCTTCCAAAGCACTCATGACCTCTAACATACTCTATATTTTATATATTTCGCATATTTTCTGTTTCTTCCCACCCTTCTCTGAAAACTCCTTGAAAACAGGACTTTTTGTCTGTTCATTCATGGCTGAGTCCTCAGTGCTTATGACAGTGCCTGGCCCACAGCAGACATTCAGTAAATATTTGTTCAATGAAGAAATGAATTGCTCTTGGCTCTGTCCTCTTAAGCACTTTCCTTCTGTCTTATTGGTCTCTTTTTATTGTGCCTTGAATGATGATGAGTCACGTGTCTGTCTCTATTCTTTTCCTCGGCTCTAAAAAAGCAAGGAGTGGCATCCTGCCATAGACTGGCGCTCAATAAATGCTGATAGTAATGAATCTGTTGACAGGGGGAAGCTTAGAGTTTTAATCTCAGATGCAGAGGCCAGGGAATGGGGATGTGGACAGGAAGTATTGTTGCCTGTGAACTATTGGGTCATCAATAATGTTAGCTGCTATTGTTTTTAAAGTTCCAGCAGCTAGGGCTCTGAATTGTCCTCTTTCCTGGGTCCGTGGCCATGGGGATATTTTTATCCATTCATTCATGCGTGATTTATTTATTGAGCACCTCCCTCTGAGGACAAGAGATTGATTTGTTTCCTTACAGAGGGAATGACCTGTAGGGAGCCCTGAGTCCCTGTGTCTAGGGCCCAATGGCTCTACTCCCCAGATGTTCTCAGGGGGGATCTGCTTCCCCCATCAGTAGAGGAAGGGTATTTATACTTAGTTTAAGTTAAGGAGCAGCCTCCCTGCCTGTATGTTCCTTCCTCCAGCCTACTCTGACCACTGCTGCTAGACAGAGCTTCCTAAAGGTTCCCTTCTTCTGGTTTCTTTCTTGCTCAAGAGCCTGAGGACTCCCCGTGACTCCTATATGTGGGTAACACTCTCCTCTAGTGCTCTCCAGTGTAATTTGGCCACACTCTCTTAGCCAAATGGACTCCCGCTGCTGGCCTCCCCAACCCCTGGCCTTGCCTAGGTAGGTTTACTCCCTGATCCTCCAACCACCCATATTAGTTCATACTTGTGAGTCTGAAGAGCTTGGGTTTTTCTCTCCACCACGGACACTCTCATTGCTGCCTCCTGTTTTGTGACAGCTCATTCATCCTACGGGGCCTGACCCATGGTCCTAACCTTGACCACATGAACAGCACTGATCTTTCCCCAGCTCCCTTTACGCCAGGCACTGGTAGCAAATTTGGCTTATTTTCTGCTTTGGTAGTTTTCAGACTCACTCAGGTGGTAGAGAACTGGGAAGTCTGGTATTCTCTTGGGAAACCATGGCCTAGTGATATATAAATTCCAAAGTGCAAAGTAGACACTATTTTACTAGTTGAAGATTACTTCATTATGACGGCTATTATTAACTAATGACCCAGAACCAAGAAATAAATAAGCTATTAAAGTAAGTAGGTTCAGTCATTTTCTGATTGATCTGCTCATACTAATTCTTTCCTTGCTTATTTGCTTTGTTGATCTAGCAGTCTATCAGGAGTGGATATCAATGGTTTCAGAAAATGTAACAGAAGAAAACCCTGAAATTTGGGATCATTCTATTGATTAATTTTTTTCTCCTATATATTTGGTAAATGCTGCTATTTTCTTTTCTACCGGTGAAAATGCCTTTGTTCTGTTTGTTCCTCAGCAGCATGCTCAGACCCTGGGCTCCTTGAGGGCAGGGACTTTAGCTATCTTATTTATTGCAATAGCCCAGATCCGCCCAGGGCCTGGCACGTGGCAGGCACTTGGGGGTTTATTGAATGAACAAGAGGATGAGTAACTGAGTGAATGAATTGGGAAATTATTGCTCTTGGAGTTTTAAGGTTGTTGGTTCTGGGCGGCGCCAGTGGCTCAGTGGGTAGGGTGCTGACCCCATATGCTGAGGGTGGCAGGTTTGAACCTGGCCCTGGCTAAACTGCAACGGAAAAATAGCCAGGCATTGTGGCAGGAATCTGTAGTCCCAGCTACTCGGGAGGCTGAGGCAAGAGAATCGCCTAAACCCAGGAGTTGGAGGTTGCAGTGAGTTGTGATGCCATGGCACTCTACCGAGTGTGATAAGGTGAGACTTTGTCTCTAAAAAAAAAAAAATGTTGGGTCTGTTTCCCTAGAGATCAGACCTCCTGCTGGTAGAATGAATGCTGAGTCTTACTGTTCCCTAATGTGTTGTTGAATGACTGAATGACAGAGGCAAGAGGGGCTGGGTGTCAACCATAATACTTAGCACTTGGTGGTGCTGGGGAGGACCATCCAGAGTGCCTTAGGATCTACTGCATGGTTACTGAAACTCAGAGGCTGAGGTGAACCAAGGAAAGCAGGACCTGTGCTTACCGGGGGCTTCATCAGTGGACTTGTTTAGGGTTTGATCACTGGCCTTGGTTGGGGCTTGCTCACTGGCAGTGCTCTCGGCTGCGTCACTGGCAGCGCTCTCGGCTGCATCACTGGCGTTGGTTAGGGGTTGTTCACTCTCAGTATCCTGGAATTGAAGGAGAAAGTGAGCTGAACAAGTGAATCTCTTGCGCAGGGGCTAGCAGCCTAGGGGAGGGTCTTCATTCTTGCCTATATTCCCTTCTCCCTGCTAAATCTAAGGTGCGAGTCTCTGTGATAGCCAAATAATTGGTTCAAAAGGAGAAATTCGGTTTTGCACCTGTTTGACCTGGCTCAACTAGTTTACTAATTGTAACAACTAGTTACCAATTGTAGAAACAACTGGTTGCTGGGTTGGTGTGTGTATTGCTGAAATCCTCAAGATAATTCGGCTCTACTGTCTGTTTTTGTTACAAATGTATTTATTTTTACAGATATTATATTTCTAAAAATTTGGATACTTCACAAAAGAGGATACCCAATGAGAACCCTAAAAATACTTCCTATTTCTCACCAGGCAAAATGCAAATTCAAACACAATGAAATATCTCTTTATAAACACCAGAATAGCTAAAACTAAAATGACTGACATTATTAAGTGTTGATAAGAATGTGGAGCAACTAGAAATCTCATACATTGTTGGTAGGACTGTGAATTGGTACACATACTGTCAAAAATGATTTGGCTAAATCTACCAATGCTAAACATACAACTATTCTATGATTTTATGATCCAGCAATTCCGCTCCAGGAGATAGTCAAGAGAAATAAGTGATATGCCTAGCAAAACAGCTGTACATGAATGTTTGTAGTCACTTCATTCCTAATAGCTAAGTATTGGGAAAACCCAAATGTCAATCTGTGGTGGAATAGATAAATAAATTGTGGAATATTCATGTAATGGAATATAATTCAGCAATAGACAGGAGTAAATTAGCACTCAATGCAATGACCTGGATGAATTTCACAGAGGAATGAAGGAAAGAAACCAGACACCAAAAGTACACTCTGCGTGATTCCATTTATAGAGTTTGACAGGTAAAGTTAATCTCTAGGGCTAGGAGTCAGAACAGCGGTTACCACTGGGGAGGCAGGGTAGTTATTGGAAGGGACACAGTAGAACTGTGCTTGGCTGGAACCAGGTGAGGACATGAACAGACAGGAGGCTGGTGGCACAGACTCCCCATATGTTCTTGCAAGATACAGGCAACAGGTGTTTTATTAGGTCAAACACATTAACTGCCATGTGTGAGTTCTATTTAACTCGCACTAGTTTTGAGCCTGGGGCCTCTTGAAGCATATATAACATGTCACTTGACCTAACGTGTGGCCCCAAGGAAAAGATGTTTTTTTCCTGGTGTGGCAGTCAACGTGCAAGAGACAAGTGAGTTATATATGCTTCATGAGGCCCCAGGCTTAAAACTAAGGTTATATACAACCCACATGGTGGTTAAATGTGTTAAGAAATAATCCCTTCGAGGGTACAGATGAAACTTACTAAATGCAGAATATAAATGTCTTCATACAATGACTAAGAAAATGCCATGAAGGCTGTGTTAAACAGTTTGATGAAAATATTTCAGATAGTATATGAAGCCAGCACATTGTACCCCATGATTGCACTAATGTACATAGCTATGATTTAATAAAAAAGAAAGAAATAATCCCTTCGAATGGGAGCAGTGCCCAAATAAGACAGTAGGGGGCCTGCCCTTGAGAAATTTGCTTTTTGCAGGGAGAGGGGAGGATCTGGAGATGGGGAAAATGGGCCATACAGATAAACTAGAGAAGGTAAGAGTGGCGAGTGCTTTGTGGAGAGTAATGTGGGGTGAGAGGAAGACAGTGCCTGGGTGGAGACTGAGAGGTAAGGGTGTTGGGTAGTTAGGGAAAGCTTCTCTGGGGAGGTGACACTCAAGCCAGGACTTGAGTGACAAGAAGGAGCCCAGTTGGCAGGAACAAGCTTGGAGGTTGGAGGATCTGCGTAGAAATTGGCTAGGCTGGAACCAGGTGAGGACATGAACAGACAGGAGGCTGGTGGTACAGACTCCCCATATGTGCTTGCAAGATACAGGCAACAGGGCTCACCAATGAATTAGATGCACTTGGGTTTGAGTTGAGCAGATGAGAAGGTGTGTGGTGAACTGTGGCTGGCTGGAGGGACACTATGGGCCCCTCCCTGTCAATTCCCTCTTTCCCACTGAGTGTACTTGTGCACGCATGCCTTTGTTGAGGTAGGTAGGGCAAGTTTCTTTTGTTTATTACTAAACCAACAAATACTGACTTGTATAGTCAATATGATGGGCCCGGGATAGTGCTAGAAGCTGAGGCACAGAGGGGAAGAAGGGAGGTTTAGAGTCTGTATTCTCTGGGGCCTTGGGTTTCTCATCCCTGAACTGAAGTGACCCTGGCACCCAACAACGGCTAATAGTATGTATGTTTTCACTCGCTAGCCACTGACTAGTGGTTGTGGAAAAAATTCCATCGCTGTTTCAAAACAAAAGAGAGAAAGAAAAAAATGTACCAAATCAAGATTGTACAGTCTTGTCAAGCTACAGTCACAGGGACTGACCATTTTGTTGATCACTGATGTCTTCTACAATGCTTGGTGCATGGTAATGTTGAATAAATGGTTGTTAAATGAAGGAGTTTTAGGACTCAATCTCACGCCAGCTTTTAAGAAGCGGACTGTGGTATAGTCACTCAATGAAATGTTATTTTGCAGTCAAAACGAATGAGCTGCAGTGACACAAAATAATACGAATGGAGTCGGCAATTTAATATTCAGGGAAAAATAAGTCCCCCCGAATTACATCTAGCACAGACTCTTTTTCATAAAGAAGAAAGGGAATCATGAACATGGGATTCATGGTGATGCTTTTCTAGCACAGTTCCTGGCCTTTCAGACAATATTGCAGCCAATATTTGTTGAATTAATAAAACAAACGTCTTAATTGAATTAATGAAATAAGACACAAGAAAGCGTCTTGCCCTAAAGTTAATAGAGACAAGGGGGAAGTTGAAAGGCAACCATAGGCCAACTGTGCTGCCTTCTGCTTTGCTGGAGATGTCTCTGTTTACCCCCAACTTGAACTCAATCCCTGGCCACAACTGCTGCAGCCCAGGCCCAGCCTGGTGCAGCCCAAGCCTTTTTGTTTGGGTCATGGCCTGGGCCAGGTTGCCACAGAGCCCTGACTCAGGAGTCCCGCCCAGCTGGTGTCTGCCCTGGGGCTCATCTGGGAATGAAGCTCCAGCTGTCTGGAGTACAGTGGAAGGGCTGGACTGCCCAGAACCCCAGGAGGGCCCAAGGCAGAGGAAGTGGAGAATGAGGTGAGAAGGTGGAGGTGTTTATTTGACAGCTGGAAAACCCAGCTATTGCCTGATGGCTCAGAGACTATTTTCCTGCTTCTCCGTTGGTTACTGGCAGCTGAAGGACACTAATCTAAGACCCAAATGTGGAGACAGAGCTGTTGACTGTTGCATTTTCAGTATCACTAAACAGCTTCCAAATATCCTTCTTCTATAAATGCTATCCTACTTAATCCTTGGAACCACCCTGAGAAATTATCCCCATTTCACAGAGGGAACCATGGCTCCTATATATTAGGTGGCTGCTATGGCTTCAGAGTAAGTAACAGATCCAGCTCTTGGGGCCAGGTTTCGGGATGTAGTGGACTACTGTTATTTTCCTGGAGTTTCAGGAACCCATTTGGGGAAGCGTCATTAGTTGGTGTTGGTTCCTTTTCCCCTGGAAAGCAGTCTTGTTGTGTACAATTAGCATGCAATCAACAGGGAGCGATTGCCCCCAGCTTCTCCCCAGTCCTTCCTATGAAGGCGGAGTAACCTCTGCTCAGTTCTTCCATGAATGGAGGTGAGAGACCTCTCCCAAGAGTGTATTGAGAAAAGGGCGTGCTGCAGGGCTGGGGACCTAGGAGGGATTTTATTGACAGTAGCATTCTTTTTTTCTCACCTGCTTCTCCTTCCTTAACACTCTCCCCCCAACTTCCCATCCCCACCAGTGTTTTAGACCTTGGAGAAACTCCTGGTTGGGCTTAGCTCAGCTCCAAATGACAAAGGGAGGGTCCCATCTTCCTTCCAGCTCAGAGACGAGGAACCCACACACAAAGCAGCTTTGGTTTTGAAACGGAATGAAGATGAAGTGTGCTGCAGAGAAGTCACAAGTGACCACACTGGGGAGTATGAGTTCTCATCTTGCCTGGTCATCTGACTTGCTGTGTGGCCTTGGGCAGCCCCTCAACGTCTCTGAAGCTCAAGGTCTCTTTGGGTAATCGGAATTCTCTTTCAGAGATGGGATAAAGATGAAATGGACACGTGCTCACTGGGCTAATGAGGAGGAAGAGGCAGCAGGTCAGCTCCTCTGTCCCCTTTCCTTGCTAGCAGCCTGTCCCCAGGCCTCCTTCCTGTCCTGCTCTCTACAATGCTGACTCTGCATTGCTTCGCCCCAGAAAGAAGCCAGTAGAGGCAGAGCTGGAATGAATGGGGTGCAGAGTGAGGAAGAAAAGTAGGGGCACATAAAGGGAGCTTTCTGGCCCTGCTCCCATCTGTGGCAGCTTCCATCTTCCTTGGGGACCGAGGCCTTGGCTTCCTATGGTCTCTTAGGGAAAGCCTAGAGCCAGCAGTGCTGCTGTTGCTAGGCGATGGGGTAAACAGGTCCTGTGTGAGCCTCTAGCAGGTGGCAGCTAGGTTGCAGAGGCTAGTGACGAGCAGTGGTGGAAAACTCAAGGGAGTGGGTGGGGAAAGTTCTCTGGGTTTCCAGAGGCTGCTCACAGTCACTTCTCAGAGCAGGGCTCAGCCACAGCGGGAAGGAGGGCTTGGTGCTTCTCCGAGGAGGTCTCCCACTGCTCTCTGACCCCTGAACCTGCGCCCCTCCCCCAGCCCACCTGCAAGCAGCTGTGTCAACACTTGCGTCTGGGACAGGCAGTTTGATGCCCTTGCTGGGCCATAGAAAGGGCCCTGCCTGTTGGATGTCCCAGTCATGACAGGTAAGGTGAGGAGAGGGGGCGTAGAGGGCTGGATGGTCACTGCGGAGCTGGAGGTGGCTGTGGTGAGCAGTGCAGAGTCCATGGGAGGGCCTCCGAGATGACTAATCATGCGTGCCACCAAGTTCCTCTGACATTACCCTGTCTCCAGGCAGGTCCACCCCAGCCCTGGCCCACGCAGGTGGGTATCTAAGCTCTCGCATGAAGTTACTTCAGGAAGTGTCCCCACATACCCCGCCTCGCCTTTAGAGGCCCTTAGAGCAGCACTTCTTCCTTTATGTCTAACTTCAGCCTGGGCTGCTGCATTACAAACGGTTTTGCCTTGTTCTAAGCCACAGAGGTGCTGACCTGTTGGCAATTTGAGCCAAACCTTGGGCCCCCCCTCCCAGCACTTTCTGGCTCTGGGCAGGGCCTGCTGTTCAGCTCCTGGCATGTAAGAATCGCCTTTGTGCTGGGGCATGGCTCTTAACTCCAGGCAGGCTCCAGGAAGACGGTGGAGGTGTAACCATCCCTGTTTCCCCAAAGGAGAAACTGAACGACAGCAGTTACACTCTCCCCACGGAGACAAGGTGAAGGGCAGGAGCGCGGCATAAGTATGTGCCCGCTGTGTTGAACTGACCTGCAGCCCTGGCTCCCACAGGAGGCCCCTTCTTCCAGGTGCTGCCCCTGCTAACTGTAGCTCTTACAAATCCCTCTGAGAACCTTCTCTTGGGGAAGTAGTCCACTCTCTCCAGCCGCTCTGAGTTCTCAACAATTCTGCTTTGCTTAGCTTTCCTTCTGCCCGTGGTGGTGGGTCCATCTGAGCCCACCTTCCCTCCCTGGGAGGGTCTGATTGAAAGGAAGGCGCCAGCATCTTTGCACACCCGAGAGCCCTGACTGGACAATGGCTAAAGGGGGCTCCAGAGGGCCAGCAGGGGCCAGGCTGCAGTTCAGACTTCCAGCCTGATGGGGACCCTTGGGGGTTTGCTGTGGGGAGAACGGATGGATTTAAACCTTAGAAGGTTTCTCTAACATTGCAATTTACAGAGCTAAGGAGCTGCCACCCGGGACGCAGCCTGATGTTTATAAGAATTCCACAGCTTTCTACTGTTTTTGAAAAATCGCGTGCCCTTTTGCTTGTCCTGAATTGTCCTTTCAAGGACAAGGGAAATAGCAGGGAGGGAAAGGGAGCTTTGGTGTGAGAAGGGCTAACTCCTCTGTTACGTGGGGAGCAGCTTCAGGCAAATCACTTAACATCTCCTGGACCTGGCCTGCTCCTTTGGAGTGCAGGTTATGCCAAAACTGATTTCACAAGGTGAGGGATAGTGACAGACCCCTGCTAGGTACAATGTGCCTTTCAAGCCTGCTCATGATCCTTTTTTTTTTTTTTTTTTGAGACAGAGTCTCACTATGTTGCCCTTGCTAGAGTGCAGTGGTGTCATAGCTCACAGCAACCTCAAAGTCTTGGGCCCAAGCGATTCTCTTGCCTCAGCCTCCCAAGTAGCGGGGACCATAGGCACCTGCCACAATGCCGGGCTATTTTGTTGTTGTTGTTATCATTGTTGTTTAGCAGGCTCGGGCCAGGTTGAATCCACCAGCCCCAGTGCATGGGGCCGGCACCCTAACGACTGAGCTACGGGCACTGAGGCCCTGCTCATGGTTTTATAGACTTGCTCCTGGCTCCTCTTGGCTGGGCCATGTGGTTTGAGGGGGTCTCAGTTGCTTTGGTTAGAAGGGGGTTGTCCCCTGTCTCTGCTCTTCTCAGCTCTGAGTCAGGCACACTGGTCTGAATCCAGCTCTGCCTCTTCCCAGCCATGTGGTCCTGGGCAAGTTAATGAATTGTCTACATCTCAGTTTCCTCATCTGTAAAATGGGGACAAGATGATCTACTGCATGGGGTTAGTGGTGAGGGTTAAGCGAGATGATACGTGTGGTGTGCCTGGCCTGTGCTCGACATGCAGAGGAGATGAGTAGGTGAACATCCTGCTCTCAGCTCCAGTTCCCCTAGAGGCCTGGGCAGAGGACTCCTTATGGGTTCCAGGAGGATCTGCACAGAGGCTCCACATAGGGCAGGATTGAGCATTCACATTTGTTCTGGGTGCTCCAGTGATAACCAGCCTGGGGCAGGCCAGTCTGGCTGCAGCAGTTCATCTGCCAAAGGTCCTAGTGATTCCTGGATCTCTTCCCTGTGAACCCTCATGATCCCATAAATAGTGCTTTAATGGTGCTTCAGCGACTTCTCTGCATCTATCACTTTGTGATTGCATAACCTGGAGTTCCTTTACCACTTCTCTGCCCACTCATACAACTCTGCAAGGGCTTTGTCAAATTTTTCCATGCTGGGTTGCTGTTTTCTAGAAGAGGCTGTGTTTAGAGCAGAAGGAGCACAGGCCTTAGAATCCGGAAGCCCAGGTCTAAATCCTACTTCTGCTGGAGGCCTTAGGGAAGTTATTTAACCACTGAAATCCTTAATTTTGTGTGTGCAAAAGAGAGAGAGAGATTCAATAAGTCTTCCTACCATTGAGCCCAAAATATGCTTAGAAGTTAGCACATTGCCTGGTGCATGGTTAAGGGTACGACTACTGTTGGCTGTAATAATAACAATAATACTGTCTTCATTCAATTAGGCACCTTCTTGTGGGCAGGAGATACAGTTGTCAACAAAGAGACAAAGTTCTTGGGCTAAGGAACATATATTCTATTTATTAATTATTAAAACAATATTAAAGTAGAACCCGCTGAGTGCATGACATAGTAGATACTCAAAAATTATTCATTATTAATGAAAGAGCTTCACAGAGGGCCTGGCATGTTACTTAATAGAAGCTGAACAAATGGTAGTTACTTTTGTGATTTCATAGCCTGAGAGGCCTGACTTCAGGAGAGGATGCTACGGGCTAAGTGCATCTGGGGACAGTGACCAGGGGAGTTAGGGGACTTTAAGTGATGTCATGCGAACTACATGGACTCTGCAGGGAAGAAATACAAGGACCAACAGGAGCTTGGACATATTGCTTTAAAATGTGTGTGACATCCCAAGGAAGAGGCCAAGGGCCAGGCAGAAGAGGAATGTTGGAAGTCACAGAAAGCCCTTTCTCTTGGCAAAGGGAGAATTGTTTTAAGCGACCAGAGCTTAGAAAGCTTGTGGGGAACAGGCTGTGAGGCGGCAGGGCCCCTGCAGCCTGGGGACGCATTCAGGGAAGGACCCCCCCCCCCAGCCTCTTCTCCTCCTAGATTAACATTCTTTTCACCTGACAGAAGTCACGTAGCCCATTCATACTTGCATTAGTTTGGGCAAGTACCCACCTTGTTAAACATACTTTATAAATAAAGCTGCTTCCACAGTTTGGTACTGGCTGCCTGCACATAACAGCTGCATAGTCCTCCCAATGCCATCCTAGCTCTCAACTCCTGTCTTTCTTGGCTTTATTTCTCTATTTTTTTTTTTTTTTTTTGCAGTTTCTGGCCAGGGCTGGGTTTGAACCCCCCGCCTCCTGCACAGGGGGCTGGCGCCCTACTCCTTTGAGCCACAGACGCCGTCCTCTTTCTCTATTTTTTAAAGACAGCAAATTCTTCTTCTACCCCCGCCCCAAGACAGGTGAGCAACTGCTAATGAAATTTATTTCTCTAATTCCACTCAAGTCAACTCTCCCTCCTTGCTCTGGTTCTCGAGAGAAGCTGGGTTAGATTGTGAAGGCAGTTTCTGAGGCACCCAAGGGCAGGGCCAAATAATGGCCATAAGCACCCTCCAGAAATTCAGCAGAGACCCCATTCCCACCCCTTGAGCAGTGCAGCAGGGGAGGGAGGCAGGAAGAACAGGTGGGGAGACGATCCTTGCAAACACTGGGGCTCTGTTTCTTTCTCTGTTTGGTGTGGGAGTTCTGCACTAGATTTCAGTGGGGCAAAGTGTTCTGAGGCTGCAATACACTCAGGGAAAGCATTCACCTAAGAAGATTTCTAAGGCTCTTTCTGAAGAGTTTGCTATTAGGCTGAAACTTCTCATATTTCCTCCCATGGATAAAACTAATCCTAGGCCTGATTCATTGACTCTCTAAGCCAGTTTTTTATCCTGATGGTTTCCTAGTAAGTTTTTTTTTTTTCCTGAGCAGCATTGGGTAGGAAACTTTATCTTAGTCTTCTTGAAAGTCTAACATAATTATAGCTACCAGTTTTCCCTTTGTTCCTGGCTGAGTGATCCTTTTCAGCTCACTGACTTCTTTGAGCCTTGATTTCCTTGTCTGTAGCATGGGGATTACAATGTCTCAGAGGGTGAGCCTCAGACTTGAGGCAGATTCTGGGCATGAAAGAGCCTCAAAGCACAACACCCTGTATTCGTATTAGGTTAGAGATGAAACATGGCCGCTGTTCTCATTCTTTTTAAGATCACAGTGACTCCTAGTTAGGATAGGTCCTTCTAGAAGCCTGACCACACCCTCCTCTCTGGGCTTTGGAGATGTGCTCATAGGCTGATATCCCAGTCAGGGTGAAAATGGATGAAAGAAAGGTAGCTGACCTCAGCTGCCACCTCCTATTGACATCAGTGGGTGAAAGAGTGGCCTGCTCTGCCTGGGATGAGGGAAAGCATTTTCACCCGCCCCTGTTCCACCCATAAAGTACGCAGAGCTTAGGACCTGAACCTTGCATATCCTTCTCTCAATCCCCCACAGTATCTTGCCAGTACCTAGCACACAGTAGGTGCTCAGGGAACACATGCTGAATGAATGAGTGTATGCAGATTATACAAGAAGAGGTTGAGAGCGTTGGACATGCCTAAAGCATGGGTCAGCTCAACCACACCAGCCGACAAAGCCCAGACAGACTGTGCAGGATATTCTGCGACAGAAGATGTCACTGCCACCCTTAGACAAGGCCCATCTCAGGCTCTCATGCCCTTGCTGGAATGTTCTTTTCATCTGCCAATGTCTGAGGGTTTTGGGTTGCACGTGGATTATGCTAGGAAACTGGAAGCTGCTCTGCTAGCCAGGGGGTAGGAGAGGACTTTTGTGGTTACGAGTCTTATTTACAAATTTCTCTGTTGCCATCATGAAGGTTAGTCAGAGCACAAGCTGGAGGTGGAGTCAGATGTGTCACAGGGGGATTGTCACTTTGGCTGTGCTGACTCTCCCCCCTCCCCTGTCACTGCGGTTTCCAGGCAGGCTCAGGCCCATTCCTTCCACATATCTAGCCCCATCTGGAATGAAACATTTTGGTAACACCTGAGATAGAACTGGGCATGTTTTCTAACTTGGCATGAACCTTGTTGTCAGGGTCAGATAAATTAGAACCTGGCTCTAGGGGATTCCGTCTTCAATTCCTTATCTGTCATTCATTCATTCACAAACATTTACCAAGTGCCTATCGGATGCCAGGCCCTATTGTAGGTTTGAGACTAAATGACATTGACAGTATCCTCAAGAAGCTCCCAGTCTGGTGGCTACAGATTTATAAAATCTATGACAGCTGAATGCACTTTAGGCTTGGGGGAGCTCATGTCTTAGTGAATCATTGCCTGGGAACTTGACGTACTTTATCGAGGCTGATGTTTTTAACCTAGGCAGGCCAAGGGCAGAAGAGGTGCATGGGAAATCTGAGGCCGTGAAAATGTTTAAGCCTGCAAGCAACAGTCTCCTGCTGTCCTGGGTTGGTTCCAGTGCTTTGGAAAGCTTTTTGAGAGTCCTGAGCCCTGTTTTGGTCTGTTTTTCTCATCTCCATCCTTACCTACTTCCCTCTCTCCTCCTTTTTCACTCTCAGCTCATCAGCTCTTGCAGGCTTTGTCATGGTGCTAAGCTGGGGAGTGAAGGGTGTTGGTGCGGGTGACTGCTGTGTTCTTAGCTGCAGTGAAGGAAGGCTGGGAGGAAGAGGGTGCAGGAGGCCTGACTTCCAAATCCCTTCTCCAGCTCAGCACCTAGGCACAGAGCTCGATCCTCAAGATCAGGAGATGGAGAGCGCTGGGAGATGCTACCTCCATATTGGGAAGTGTGCCTCTCTGGGCCTGGAGTGCTTCCCCGGCCTCCACCCCCTCTAGCTTCTGAGCTCTATGAGCAGGATCCCTGTTTGCCTTCTCTTCCCCTGGTGGGCGAGTCCCTAGTGCCTGGCACAGGTGAGACATTCCACCCTTCGGCGGGATAAATAAACAGAGGTGGACACCTGCTGCCCTGCCTGCTGGGGAAGGGTGGCCAGTGCCCAGCCCCACTGAGCTCCAGGGCACTGAGGGGACCCTGAACCCAAGTAAAATGGAGGGGCCTGCCTGACCACCCATGGGAGATCTCAGATCTCAGACTCTCGTTCCCTGTCCGCTCCAGCCATGGCATGAGACCCCTGGCCACACACTCCCACTCTCATGCTGTCCACATGCATTCCGTCTGTTTGTCCGCATGCATTCTGTCTGTCTGCATGCATTCCATCTGTCTGTCCGCATGCATTCCGTCTGTCTGTCCGCATGCATTCCGTCTGTCTGGAACACCTGCCCACCTTCTCTGCTGGAGAGCACCTGCTCATCCTTCAAAGCCCAGGGCAGGTATGTTTTCTGCTGGGATGACCGCCCTAGAGAGAACCTATTGCCCCTCAGCTCCAGGGGCACCTTGTCATCACCTCTGGTGTTATACTCATCACACTCTTTTCTGAGCACCCCAGGGTGGAACCTAGGCATTGCACCCCTCCCCCCATTTAGAGGCTGGCCAGTGGCAGGGGCTGATTAAATGGTTGTCCGGAGCTTCTTTGGGGGTCACAGTGACACCAAGTCCCCTCAGGTGGTGACGGGTCCAGGAGAGCAGCAGAGCAAGCAGCGTTCCTTTGTCCCTCTCGTCCTCTAGGCACTTTCCACGGCCCACCTCTGTGCTTGCCATTGCCAAGCCCTGGAGGGTATCGCTGGGGCTGAATGGGCAGCTGGGCTCCGTGTCCCACTCTGGGGTGGACGCTGCAGTGCCCCAGACCCCTGTGCCCTCAGGCTAGCCTGCTGCTTTGCCATATTCCTGAGTCCAGGCAAGTCCTTGAGTCTACCCAGGATGGCCAGGATTGGCGTGGCAGGAGGGAAGACCAGCGTCCCCCAGAGCAGCTAGGAGGTCGGGTTGACCTCAGGTGTACATACCTTCTCTGTGGCTCCTGGGGTGTTTGGGGGCTCTGGGGCAGTAATGAGTCAAGGCCAGGATGGCAGACACAGGGTCCCTGACTTCCCTCTAGGTCTCAGCTACAGAGTAGAGATCAAGGGACACATTTGCTTTGGAGATAGAATTTGGGCTCTGATCTGTGCTTGGAGGCCTGTCCCCGTCTTCAGCTCTCCCTGGACAAACCAGCTTAATGGGCTCCAGGGAGAACCATTGTTCAGGGGGAGGGCCTGTGGGTATGGAAGGAGGGCAAGGGAGGGGAGGGCTGAGCCTGCCATGACCGTCCCATCCTCTGCTTAGGGCTGGAGCCTCATTAGAGGGGAATGATGGGTTGTTAGACACAGGTGGTTTAATGCTAGCTCGGGGCCCAGAACTCTGGATCCTACCCATGCTGCTGCCTCACCTTCGGGCCCCCTGCCCTCTCTCACTCATAAGGTGATGCCTAGCTCCTTCCCTGGGTCAGTGTTGGATATGCCACTCAGATATCATTTCCTAAAGTGGATTCATCTTTAGTCATGAGTTTTTACATTTGTACAGGGCATCGTGGTTTATAGCACCTAATCACATATAAAAGCCTGTTCAGTCTTTTCACTAACCCTGTGTGTGTGCCTGTGGGTGTTATGGAACCTATTTCCATTTATGGGGAAGAAAATGAATAGAAACGTTGAATTCTCAAATGTCTACAGCTAATACATGAGCTGGCCTCTGGCTATCATCATAGCTCCCTGCAGCCTTGAACTCTTGGGCTCAAGTGATTCACCTGCCTTGGCCTCCCAAGTAGGTGGGACTACAGGTACAAACCACTGTGCGGGCCCCTTTTAACATTTTGATTCTACACTATCTGCTCCTAGAAACTAGTCCCTTTTCTGTTGTTCCCCAAGTGACATCCCGTGATGGCAGCCACTGTTAACCTAAATAACCATTATATATGGGATGCTGCTGGACAGGCCCTGGCAGGGCTGGGTGAGCCCGTGTACCTCCATCTGGAGTTGTTTATTCATGTCAAGGCACTTTGTTATAAAGTTCAGAGACTGGTTGCCCCAAGGACCATGGTGCTGGGGCAGCTTCCCAGGGGACTCGGAGGTTGGGGACAAGGCCTTGTGGCAGCAACTCACAAAACTCTTGTGTTCTGGGGGGATGATGGGGTTTTCTGCCAAGACTGGGATCAGCTGTGGGGCACCCAGCTTACGTGGCTCTGTGGACCGACAATACACCCTGCTCCTCTGATGGCTCCAGTGCTGATATCTATGGCTCCTTCCTCCCCATCCCAACTCCAGACCTGGACTACTGACTTACTATCAATTTAGTCTAGGGTAAAGATACTTTGATGTTATAACCATGTCAAGATAGGGGGATATTGTACAACCTATGAGAAACAATTGGTTTAATAGATACTATGATGATTAATAACGTTACTGTACTTGATGATTAATAAAGTTACTGTACTTGTTCTTACTGTGAGTATAAAATTAACAAAGAGAAATGAGAGAGCAGAACCACCCTTTGAGGAAATATCCTCATTGTTCTCCGAAATTAGACTTTTCTGTAAATAAAAGTAAAATTATTGATCTCTCATCTGCTTCTGCATTGGATGGTTTGGGCGACAGGTGGACAGATTCCTCGTCTGGCAATGCCCAGGGCTCCTCAGGACCACCCAGAAGCAGTTCAGCAGGGCAGGCTGCGCTGCTGTGCTCCTCTGCTGTCCTGCAGCCCCAAGGCGTGGGGTTTCTCTGCACACAGGCGGGGCTCCTAGGGTGCCTCCTTGGATGGGAAGGCTGATGCTCTGAGCCTGGGTCAATTCCAGCATAAAGCAGGCCAACCCCTCTCCCTATCTGACCCTCAACTACTGGAGCACTGGGCTAGCTCTTACCAGGCTTTTCAGAAGAGTATTGTGAGAAGGGCTGAGTCAGGAGACAGCCACCTGAGGGGCCTCTGCAGGTCACACCCTCCCCCTTCTATAGCTGCTTCTCTTTCTCTTTGGTTGCTGGGAAATTTCGGCCTCTTGGCCAAGGCCTGGATAATGAAGACCTAGCTATTATCTCCCTGGTCCTCAGTTGTCCTCCTCAAAAGATGGAGTAGATTCTCTTTACCCTGAGGCAGCAAAATTACTCTAGGTAAGCGGTTCTCAACCTGTGAGTTGCGACCCACAGGAACTGGATTAAAGGGCTGTGGCGTTAGGAAGGTTGAGAACCACTGCTCTAGGTATTCAGAGGAGAGGGAGGGGAGGGCAAGGACATAAAGACAGACCAAGTAGCTCTCCAAAACCCACCCTCTAAGTAGATATCCAAAAACACCCATTACCCAAGTTCACCTACCTAGATCATTCAAAGGTATCTCTGTATCATTTTTCTTTAAAAAGAAAAGGACTCAGTTTCCCCAGGGAGTGGAGGAGGGCTACTGTGGCATTAAAACAGACGCTTGCCCTTGGAAAAATGTCAACTTCTAGTCCAAGTCTGGGAGACCGTGGGCAGAAGAGCACACAGCATTTGGGAGGGAACCACCAGAAACAAGAGCCCTGGTCTCTGTGCTGCAGCTCCGGGCTGGTCAAGGGACCCTTGATAGTAGAGGATGACAGGTCAGGTGGTACGAGGCATGCAAAGGGCTGGGGTGTGGGGGACATTCAGACGTGACCTCTTTTTTAACTGGGACAGTATCACAAAATTCTCAACTGATGACTTCTCAGGTTGCTCACAAGGCCCTTTATGGGGAACCCCACCCTCTCCTGGTCTTGGGAGCAGAGGGCCCCCTCACTCACCATGTGGGCTCCTCTATCTTCTGGATTTCCCCTGTAGCCTGGAGCTGAGATCCAAAACCCAAGTCAGGAGGGGAGGGCCTCCCCACGGGGCCCTGGCCGGGCAGCAGATCAGAAATCCCTGCTCAGTGCTGGCTGGAAGAGGCCTAAGTGCAGGGCAGGACCTGGTCTCTCATGGCCCGCATCCCTGTCGCCTTAGCAAGCCGTCTGGCTCCCACCTCTGTATTCCAGAAGTGATTTGGTGATTGATTAAAAAAAAAAAAAAAAAACCAACCCCTAGAGGTGAAGTTGCCAAACTGGAATGATTATGTGTCTTGTAACCTGACACTGGTCTTAGGGGCTGGGACAACACCTGGAGACATTCCTGGGCCCTTTGGCCTCACAATAGGTGACACACCTAAGATGTCACAAAAGCCTTCCCGCCTGAATGACTTCCATCCAACCGGGTGGTGGCTGAGGGTGATGTCAGAAGTCTCCTCCCCGCCTCCCCCAGTTGCAGCCTCACTGCGTGTATGTTTCTGTTTGGGGGTGGGGTTAGTTGTAGGAGTCTGGGGGTTGGAGGACAGAACTTAGAATGGGTCATTGCCACGTGCAGAGTAACAGGATTGGGAAGTCCATGGGGAAGGGGAGAGTTTCTTCCCCTGGATTCCGGGAGCGAAGCCTTCTTGCACGGGGCTCATGGGCAGCACCCTGGCCGGCCACCATCCCTTCCCACTGCTTCTTGCCTCTGTCTCATTAAAAATTGTGAAAGTCGCTGTTGATGCTGTGGCTGGGGCCTGCGTTTCCTATTCACGTCCTGTCACATTCTGAGGGCTCGAGCTGTCCCCTGGCCAGAGGAAGTGCAAGGTGTAACCTCAGAACCACTGACCGTGGAACTGGGAGGGTCTTGAGGTAACTGTTGGCTGCTTTCCTCCATTCTGTGGCTAATGAAAATAAATTTCAGAGAGGCAAAATCAATTACCCAAGCTCACCTAGTAGACTAGTGCCGGATTCTAAATGAATCCCTATCTTCTTTCGCTTCTCGGTCCTGGCCCTCCCAGGAGACCAGCCTGGGTTAGACGTGTGTATTGGCCCTTCTGTTAATGTGCTTCAATGTGTCATCTTTTATTCTCGAAACCCTTGAGGAATGTTTGAGCTGTGGTTGAGGAAACTACAGCTCATGGGGATGAAGTAGCTTTTGGCAGAGTAGGAGCTGGAAGCCGGTTCCGCTGTCACCGCCAGCCACGTGCTCAGACTGAATGGGCCACAGATGTCTGACAGCCCTGCGTACATGGCCTGGGATGACACGGTCCCCGGAATATCCCAGTGATGCCTGACCAGGAGGAGGAATATTGGGTAAATTTAACTGATTTATTTCCCAATCTTGGCTGATCTGAGTGGTGTGAAGAGCAGAGATCTGAGGCTGTCCTGCAGCCAACAAGGGCAACAGGGTCCCAACTCTTCCCCACTCTGGGTTGGTAGCCTTTAGAATTGGAAGTTTTGGGCAAAAGAGCCTGTGACCTCAGGGGACAGGGCTGGGAAAGTGAAGGTAGGCACCTCCTTTTCAGGGAAGACTCCAGCTCTGGGGCGGTGAGAGACCAGTGGGCCACCCTAGGGCAGGGCTTCTATGGTTTCAGTTCTGCTATGTGCCAGGCAAAAACGTCTGGCTGACAGCTTTGCATTTCCTCACCTGGTGCTCAGGGGATGAACCAGGAAACAGATGGTTGCCTGGGCAAGAAAGCTGCTGGGTGGGACTGGTTGGAGGAATGATGACTTAGCCCTCTTGGTTCCAGCTCCCAGGTGGATCTGAGAGCTTGTGGATAGATCTAGGCAGGCCTGGGCTGGGCTGCTGTGATGCTACACGTAGGGGGCTACCAGTTTATAGTGGAGAGTAGAGGCCCAGTTCTCCCGGGTGCCAGGTGTAAACCCTTATTCTTCTGAGAGCACCTCAGCTCCCCTCTGCCCTATCCTTTCCCATCCATCTCTTTAGATCATCCTCTAGCTTTTCCTCTTCTCCTTTCTTTTACCCCTTTATCTCTTCCTGTCTTTTCCAACCATTTTGCCTCTTCCTTCTTCCCTTTCTCCTTTTTCTGGCTTAAGATCAGAGGTAGCATTATCCTAAAGCTAATGAAGCTTCCCAGTCCCTTACTCCCAAGGCTCCTTCCAGGACGCTGGGGAAGGTCCCAGCTACATGTTGACACAGTCACACGCAGCTGTAAATGTTGCTGGAGATTCCTTTGGCATACTCCTTCTGAAAGAAGACTCCTCAAATGTATAAGCTTCAGGCCTCATGCAACCTACATCTTCCCTGGTCAAGAGCATGAGCTTCAGTAGCCTGGAGTCCAGTGTCTGAATTTCAGCCACTCATTATTAGTGTGACTGCGGGCATTTTCTTTAATCCTCCTGAGTGCCACCTTCCTCAGCTGTAAAGTAGGGATATTAATAGTTCTGACCTCATCAGGTTGTGGTGAAGATTAAGTGAGATAATCCATGCAAAGTGCTGGGCGCCTAGGAGTTGTCTGGAGTGGAGCTGTTATCCTTAGTCACTGTGTGTTACTGGCTTGGTGCTAGAGCACTGGGAATTAGCGGATGAAACACAGGCCTTGAACAGGTACCCTCTGGTTACTGAAGGAGGCGGGATAGATCCACAAATCATAGTAAGCTTAAAAACACGTTCAAGTAGGGACGGTGCCTGTGGCTCAGTGAGTAGGGTACCAGACCCATATGCCAGAGGTGGTGGGTTCAAACCCAGCCCTGGCCAACAACTGCAAACAAACAAAAACATGTTCAAGTAAAGATAGAAAAGCACTTAGAGGGTTTGGAAAACTTTTCCCCCTCTTCACCCCTCCTCTCTTGCCTCCTTCCTCCTTTTCCTTCCTTCCCCCATCTTCATTTTCCCTTCACATAATTTTACCCGGATATATAACTTCTAAGTTAGTTGCCAGTTTCTAATTTTGCATTTGACCTTGGTATCAACAGTCAGTCTCACACTTGTCCATCCCATACATCTACCAGCAAACATTTCTATGATCATATCAGACGATGTGGTTAGACATGGAAAAAATAAAATATCTCCTGACTTGAAGAGCTCAGCCTGCCCGTGTCTTGCACCTTTCCTATTGAAGCAGCAGTTTCTGAAGGCAGCAAGCCATCTAGATCCTTCCTGCCGAGAGTGTGCCCGTAGAACCAGCAGTGTCGACAGAATCTCTTACTCAATCAGAATCTGCATTAAAGGTCCCCCTGTGATCTCTAGTCACCTTACTGCCTGCTAACTGCTGTTCTAGGTCTCTTCCCACACTCAGGAGTGGGTGGAGGCTGTTATTTCTGGAGTGAGCTGAATTCAGAGACTGAAGCTTGACAGAGAAGGATCCCTGGGGTTCCTTCCAGCCATGTGCCCTGTGAACCCAAGTAATCTGAGATCAGTTTTGGTACCTGATCTTTTCGTTCAAACCTCTTCCAAGAAATTAGGTAAAAGTACAACAGCCGGGGATCCCCCACACCAAGCAGCTCTGGAATGACTGTATAGGGAATGCAATGCCTGTCCTGCAGGTGACAATGATTTGTGGGATGAGGGAACACAGGGCACCGTGGGGGTGCTAGCAGGCAATCTTTCTAGAGAGGATTTTCACAGCTTTCAATCCTGAGACATGGTGTAGGCTCAGGGGCTGTTGAACCTTAAATATCGGTTCCAAAGAACTGGGGAAATCAAGAATCCCAATCAGATCCTAACCCTGACCCTAGTCTCCAGGGGGAGCTGACCTTCCCCTTGTGGCCTCTGCCATGATGAACAGGTGTGCCCTTCCACACTGTAGGAACTGGGGACAGAGGGCAAGGAGGAGGAAGACAGGTGTGAGCCTAACAGAATGACAAGCTATTTGCTTCAAATACACCACACATGGGAAAGAAACAGCTAATAGACAATGTGTGCTCCTGCGCGCCAGTCTCCTATGCCGGCGGGAAGCTATCTCATTGCCCCATTTTGTCCTTGCAGCCACCGTACAATGTGGGTGCTGCTGTTACCTCCATTTCACAAAGGAGGAGACTGAGGCTCAGATGTGGCTGGATCTGGGTTGATTTAACCTGGGACTTCTAGGTCTTTTGCACTACACCATGCACAGTGGGCCCTGCTTGGGTCATGGAGAGGGTCTGCAATGGCCCCAGGGGCCTCTGAAAAGTCACTGAGTGCCCCGTAGTGCCAGACTCCTGCATAGGTCTCCCTGGGATCCAGGGCGCAGTTCCACAATGCCCATGGGATTAAATAGCAGTCTCCGTGAAAACCCTCTCAGCCTGCCCCACTTAAACTAGGTAAGAAGGAATATCAGATTATTTGACTTCAGCCTCTTTTCTGTCTCTTGAGAATATTCTACAATTACCCCTGAGGCAGTCCAGTGGTTAGAAGACACGCGGAGGGCGATAGAGCTGGAAGACACTGCTTTTCATCCTTACTCCGCTATAGATTCCAGTACTATACTTACTCCGTATAGTATTGTGATGATGTATTTTTAAAAGATTCTGGCTAGAAAGTAAATAGCATAGATTTACTTTATTATATTCTTTTTCTCAGGATCTGGGTAACAAACCACACATTCATGGGATAACCTTCAGGCACAACCTTAAATCTTAGCTCTGTCACCTACCAGTTATATTATCTTGGGCATGTTACTTAATCTTTCTGTGCCTCACTTTGTCCATCTGTAAAGTGGGGACAATAGTAGGACCTACTTCTAAGGCAGAGGTGAGAGTCAAGTGACTTTTGTAAGGTGTTTAAAATGGTACCTGGCATATTATATGGCAAGTGCCATGTAAATATTATCAGTGAAGTGAAAAAGATTATTTCATTACTATTTTTGAATCATTACCTTCAAAACATTTTTTTGATTACTGTGTGTGGTATATTCCATATGCATCATTAATTCTTAGTTGCTTCCTTTTTGTTCTTGCTCGGGAGGGTGAGAGAGAGATGCTTTTATATGAATGATCTTTTATAAGGAAGCAACTCTGGACAGAGACAAACTCTTCACACAAATGAACATCTTTTTATAAGTAACCCACTCCTGTGATGACAGCATTAATTCACTCACTCTGCCCTCATGGCCTCTCATTAGGCCCCATCTTCCAATACCATCGCACGGGTGATAATTTCCAGTGCCTGCTTTTTAGGGAAAACATCCAAACCATGTGATCTAACTAAAACAGCCTCTGAAGTACTATGGAGCCTACTGTGCAGGTCTCCCGGGAGATCTCTTATCTTTCTATCCTGAGCACCAACACAATGCCTGGCACACAAAAGGTGCTTGAATGTTGGTTGAATAAATTTAGTTTAAAACATGATCCCTGAGCTGGGTGCAGTAGCTCAGGCCTGTAATCTCAGCATACTGGGAGGCTGAAGCAGGAGGATCACTTGAGGCCAGGAGTTTGAGACCAGCCTGATCAAGAGTGAGACTCTGTCTCTATACAAAATAGAAAAATCAGCTGGGCATAGTGGCATGAGCCTGTAGTCCCAGCTACTCTGGAGGTTGAGGCATGAGACTCACTTGAGCAAGGAGTTTGAGGCTGCTGTGAGCTATGATGACACCACTGCACTCCTAGCCCAGGCAACAGAGCTAGACTCTGTCTTAGGAAAAGCAAAACAAAACACCAAAGAAAAGAAGCTAAAAAGCAAAACACAATAAGCCAAAGCCCACTACGCCTGCCATAGGAGAAAATAATTCTGGCAGTAGTGTAGAGGAGAAATAAGGAAACCAGGTTAGAGGCAGTTGGAATAGTTCAGGTGACAGATAAAAGTCTTAATTAAGGAGTGGCCAATAGGGCTGAAGACTAAAGAGGAAAGGAAGTATTTAATGACACAATAATTATTATAATTATTTTCTCTGTGGTGTATATATCTAATTTTGTCTTAATAACCTTGCAAACTAAGTCTTAATGCTGCTATTGTGCAGATGGAGAAATGGAGGGAGCTGGTCCAATCCCACATGGCGGGTCCTTGGTGGGCAGACAGGAACACAGGCTCGGGGTGGGGAGTGCTGGGCTGCTGGACGCAGAATCAAGGCCTGGCTGGGGGAGGAACTGGGGATGACTCAGGTTTCCATATAGGTGATGGAGTCAATGGTGGGCCATTAACAAATGGGTTCACTGGGTTGACCCCATTGGAAGAGAGAATGCTGTTAGATTGTCTGTGGCCAGACCCCAGGGATGATAATTTATTGATAAAGCTGGTGCCTCTGGCTTGACTGAGTGCTTTTGGCCTGGAAGTGAGGCCTGGGGAAAAGCTGCTCCCGGAAGGCACTGGGCCTCCGTGGGGCTGCCAGGAATGCAGTCGCAGCGCCGCCAGGTGGTGGAAGCTCACCCTCCACCCCAGGCTTCCTGCCTTGCCAAAGAGCCTTCAGCTTCATCCTGAGTGACCACCGGGGAACAGTGCTGTGTGTCACGCAGACACCATCTTGCACGTCCCTCACTGGTTCTTCCTTCTCCTTCATCGTCTCCCCTGCCTGCTCCCCAGGCTGCTCGCACAGGAGTGGCCAGAATGAAAGTTCTTGAGCCCCGAATCTTTGGGTGCAGACTGTCCCTTGGCCTCATCCCTGTCTCTATGGAAGGCTCTCCTTCACCAAATACCTACGGAGCACCACAGGGCGCTGGACACTGAGGGTACAACATGAATAAGGCACTGTCTCTGCCTGGGAAGCTCCTTAACTGTCCCTGCCTGGGAAGCTCCTTAACAGGGGAACTTTTACAGATATTGTACTGTGATCTTGCCAGCAGATGCCAAGATGGGAGAGCGAGCAGGGCGGGAGGTTAGGGCAGCCTCCCCAAGGAGGGAACATTTGAACTGAGCTTCTGAGGATGAATAGGGCTTTGTAAAGGGGAAAACTGTGGGCACAACAGGGAAAAGGGTATCTGGCCCAGAAAGGAGGTGGTGTGTGTTTATGGAAACAGAATAATTCCATAAATACTTACCCTCTGTGCCAGCCTGTGCTGGGGCTGGGGAGATGATTAATGCATGGCCCCCATTATAAGAAATTCTCACAAAAGATATCTTCTTTGGAAATATTTCTTCTTTTTTTTTTTAATTGTTGGGGATTCATTGAGGGTACAAGAAACCAGGTTACACTGATTGCATTTGTTAGGTAAAGTACCTCTTACAATCGTGTTTTGCCCCCAAAATGTGTGGCACACACCAAGACCTCATGCCCCTCGCTCCTTCCCTCTCTCTGCTCTTCCTTTCCCCACCCCTCTCTCATTCTTGGAAAGATGTTTTTGAAGCATCTGTATACAACTAAGGAATTTGGACAAAGGCCTTCTGTACAGACTACAAATCCTCAAACTAGGGTCCTTGAACCCAGAAATTATAATGCAAGATGACCCGATGGGACAGGAGAAAATCTGAAACCATCTATGTGTATTTCTTAATGAAAAACAAAGACAGTATTTAAGCTTTTCTAAAACTTAATGTATGCGTTGACCCAGGTGTCTACACTTGGTCCTCATGGCAGTGGCTCATGGGTTGCATGCGTCTGAAAGGTACGTGAAGTGGATTTATCTGTGATCTTATCTAGTTTAAACTAAATTAATTCTCACACAATGGACAAGACACTTGTGCAAAGATTCTGCGGAGTAAGAGAAGGCTTACTCCCTTGCCATAGCAAGAAGACAGCAAGGCTCTCGCCCCACTCTCAGAAGGGGTTCTTTATTATCTTCCTACCTTGAGTTCAAAATTACAACAATCTAATTATAATTGATGGAAGCAGCCCCTCAAAATTCAAAATTACCAAGATAATTTGCAATATAGATCCAAATTACGTGATACTTTGTCTGAAGGCTTATACTTCAGATATGGTAGGACATGTAAATATAACTTAACGCACACCTGTAACATGTCTGTTTATTTATGTCTAACACATTTTTGTTATTGACAGGGATTAAAGGATTTTGGAGACCACAGCTCTAGGCAATAAGGAACCAGTGGGAGTTGTTTCAGCAGAAGATGACTTGTTTGTTTATTTCGAAAGCTCCCTGTTGGCAGCTGTGTGGATGGGAGCGGCTGGGGTAGAACAAGAGCAGAGGCCTGTACCAAAGTCCCAGTGAGAGAAAGTGAAGTCCCTAACCCAGATTAGGGGAACCAGGAGAGCAGGGAGAAATTTCCAGCACAAGTTGGACTTGGTGACTAATTAGATTTGGAGAACAGGGTGGGGAAGCCCGGGTGATTTCCGGCCTCTGGGTGAGTGGGTGAAGAGTGGTACCACTTACCAAGGTGGTGAGCAGAGGTGAGGAGTTGGCGTGGGGAGGAAGCTCAAGAGTCTGGGTCTGAATAGGTTGGGTCGGAGGGGCCAGAGGGAACCGTGGCTGGAGCTGTCCTGCCCAGTCAGACTTCTGGGGTTCCCATGGCTGGTTTGGGGCTGCAGCCACTTCTTCCCCAGGCAGGGGCTGGGTGAGTGACGGTGATGGTAGCTCTTGAAAGAGCTGAAATGAGTCAGTTGGGAAGTAATGGCATCTTCTGTCCAGACCCTCTGGTTCTACCCAGGCCACTGGGCACTGCATCCCAGGCGTCAGATCGTGACTACCCCCTGTATTTCACCTCTGGGAAATACCCAAAGCAGAGGTACCCCATCTTCCTCTTCCTCTGAGCCATCTTGGAGGCCACAGCATGGGGAAAGCCTGACTGGGCTGGCGGTGCCCTGGCTGTCATCACACTGAGATCAGCTAAGTGGGGAGGCGGTGGGGCAGGGTGGGATGTGAGTCCTGCACAGGGGCCAAAGCTGGGCAGGGACGAGTGTCTGACCTTGGAGAAGGGCTCTACTAGGCCCACACTTTAGAACAGAAATACTCATTGCAGCTCAATCTAGTCATTTCTGAATTGGGATCTCTGGGGTGCCCCAGGGCACGGGGTGCATGACTAAGAGTCCACTCGGGGCTCGCCGTGGAGAATGCTAGCAATTGACATTAGTGATGACTCCAAGGACAGCACTGAGAGCCACCAGCTTGAACCTCTGGCAGGACCTTGGGTGTGGGGAGCAGGCTACGGGTGGCAGGGCCCCCACAGCCTAGGAAATGCTCAGGAAGTGACCCCCAACTTCTTCTCCTCCTTTAACAACATTCTTTCCACCTGCCACAAGTCACGTAGCCCATGCATATTTTCTTTATTATCAGCAAAGCCTCGGTTATTCCTCTCTAAGTTAATCTTTGCCCCAGGTGTTAAGATTTATGCAACCTTGTTATAAATAAAGCTGTGTTCCACAGTTTGGCGCTGGCTGCAGCCATCAGCTGGGTCAGCCTACCTGATGCCATGCTATCTTTTTGTCTCCCTGGCTTTCCTTCGATTCCACTTGGGTCAATTCTCCCTCCTCGCGCTAGGTTGTGAGAGGTCTCCCTCCTTGTGGCAGGTCTCCAGACTTGGGTCTGTGTATAGGGAGCAAAGTTTGAGAATTCAGTGCCAGGGTTGGTGGGCATCTTATTTCCCATTTAAAACATTCTCTTTGGCAGGGAAAGGAAGAAGAAAATAGGCAACAAGAGTCAAAATTAAGAGAGTAGGGAAGATGTTGAAATCAAGACAGAAAAATGGAGACGAGAGAGACAGAAAACAAAGAGTAGAAGGGGGCGGCACCTGTGGCTCAAGGAGTAGGGCGCTGGCCCCATATACTGCAGGTGGCGGGTTCAAACCCGGCCTGAGTCAAAAACTACAAAACAAAATAAACAAACAAAAAACAAGAGTAGAAGGATGAGAAGACAAAGAGAGGAAGGAATTAAAAGAGAAATCAGAAAATGCAATCATGGGGGGAGATGAACGAATGGAAGTGGAAGAGACAGAAACTCAGACATGGAGAAGACAGAAGCCAAGGGGGCCAGGGATGTGGAGGGAGGGATGGATACAGGCCTCGGACAGATGAAGCCCTTGTCCTCTCGCTTCTTTCTTTGCCCCCCGTATGCAAAATTGGAGGAGCTGGAGCCTAATGAACTATTTTCTTTGCTGGTACCCGTGGGCTGCTGAAATCAGCCAGGAAGCAGCTGTCGCTTTACTTTGTTGGGAAAAGAACCCTCACTGCAGGGTGTGGAGGGAAGCTAGGCTGGCCTGTGGTTCTGAGCCCTGGGAACCGAAAGGGGGGACTGACTTGATGTGTCTCCCCTCTGGGCACCTCTCTTGGCTTGCTTTTCTTTTCTTTTCCTTCCTTCCTTCCTTCCTTCCTTTTTTCCTTCCTTCTTTCCTTCCTCCCTCCCTCCCCCCTCCCTCCTTCCTTCTTTCTTTTTTATCAAATCGTAGCTGTGTACATTAATGCAATCATGGGGTGCAATGTACTGGTTTTATACACAATTTGAAATACTTTCATCAAACTGGTTAACGTAGCCTTTGCACCATTTTCTTAGTTATTGTGTTAAGACACTGCTTTTCTTTTTCAAGGAACAAAATTAGAAGCCTATTTGGTGGGTGGTCAAGGACCTTCCGATTCAGAGGGGAAGACTGAGCTGTAATGAACTGGGTCCCAGTCCATGAGTGGTGTCATGCCTCAGGCGCAGTGAGTGACATTACGTTGTTATTCACATGCCAACGGACAGGCTGTGGGTTGCAAAAGCAGGAACTCCTGGAGCAGGGAGGGCTGGTTTGGGATAGTCAACTCATAACTCATACATCATCTCAGCGGCTCGGGAGACCAAAGCTTGACTCTGGCTTAGTGACACTCACGCATCTAAAGAAAGTGCCATCAAAGAGGATCCCAGGAGGCAGAGGAAATGGGCTTCATAGATCTAGGCAGTGTCCAGCAGCCCAGGCCCAAGGCAGGGCTGGGAGTGGGACATTAGCAGGCTCTGCTTGCCAGAGGGCAGCCTCTGGGGGCCAGTGGTGTCCATGGGACTTCCCCAGAGCCCAGGTGAAGTATTCCCCCACCTTCTCCACTTCTTTTGATCTCATTGTGTGTTTATCTGGTCATCTAGTTACTGATTCTGCTTCCTTGGGACATTGATGCTGAGAAGATAATCTGAAGTGGGGACTTGCCAGAGGAGTTCCTGAAAAAATTCACCATTAAAACCAAATCGATAAGTGGGTATAATAGTAGGAAGAAATGCCATTTATTGAACTTGCTGAGTGCTTTATGTGAACGTGTCAGCTAATCCTCTCAATAATCTTATGAGCCGGGCATTGTGTTCTCCATTTGGCAGAAGGGAAAACAGGCTCAGATCTGGGGTTTGAGCCGAGGTCTGTCTGAGGCCAAAGCCTGGCGGTGGAGGAGGTGAGCGCTGACCTGTCTATAGCGTCTCAGTGGTCCCCACTATGGGTAGCATGTCCTTGCAGGCCCCAGGCCACCTGAGGCACCCAGCATGCCTTGGTTATGGAACTCCCATTGCATGCTTTTGCTCCAGGGGTCACATCTCTGGAGGGGCAGTGTCAGGACCAGATGCTAGAACTGGTGACTCCAGCAGAAGTGGTGCTTCTGGGAGGCTGTGCCAACCTGGGGACAGCTCCATCAGAGTTCCTCAAACCTGCAATCAGGTCACAGGGGAGAGGACACGGGCTAGAGGGATAACATGGGGGGAGTGCTCTTTCTGTCCCTTACTCTAAGATCAATAAAGGGAAATTAAAAGGGGGCAGGGTGGGTATCTTCCTGGGATCCACAGGACGAAGGCCCCCAAGCAGGAGGGATGATGGGAGGACCTGTGTCTGTCCTCAGGCCACCGAAGGGAGATTTGGATGCCATATTGGAATTCCAGGGGAGCTGGTGGGAATTAGAGGGCTTAGAGGAAGGGAAGAGCCAGAGGGAGCCCCAGACTCCAGTCTGTAGGGGGGTTCCAGATGGCCCATGGCAATTGCTTTCCCCTGTGACCCAGACGAACACAGGATGCTAAGCCTGGAAAGGAAAGGTGGCCAAGGACGACCTCCCAAACCCCTTGGGAGAACCAGTAGACCCCTCTGGGTCTGCCGGGCTGCCCGCTCCTCCCTTGCACTGCAGCGAAGCCCTGCGAATGCCAGTGGAGCCAGCTTTCTCACTGGCACCCACTGTTACCTGCGAGAGGCTGTCGGGAGGCGGGAGAGGGTGTTGGGGCTCTGTCGGTGGGGAGCGACCTCAGTCTCCTCCATCCCTGTTCCCCAGGGGGGTCGTGTGTGGGGAGAGAATCCAAGCAGGGGACCAGGGGAAAGGCAGCTGAGTGGGAATGGGGTTGGGTACAGCCCTGGCTGGCTGGTGTTCCTCCCAGATGGGACTGCCGCTTTGTCTGCCAGGGCCCGGCAGCCTCCGCCTGCTCTGCTCCCAAGCTCAGCGCTAGAGACGAACTGATAACACACTAATCAAATTCTTGGCTGCTTCAGCACTAATTTCCCCATCTGGGGGGAGGGGAGGTGTCTGATTCCCGGCAGTCCTGTGCAGAGGGGGGCCCTGGCTGCAGCTGCCCAGGCCTGTGCTGCCTCCAACCTTGGATCCATGTCCTGCTCCGGCCCCTTCCCCACACAGCTGGCCCTGGGCGGAGTACTGAGCCTGAAATGGGATAGGAGGAGGGAACCTCAGTGGAAGGAGGGGGCCCAGGGGACAGTTTGGAGGCTTCAGGACAGCTTAAGACAACTTTTTAAAACAATCACAATATTTTGGCGGCACCTGTGGCTCATCGAGTAGGGCGCCGGACCCATATACCGAAGGTGGCGGGTTCAAACCTGGCCTCGGCCGAACTGCAAAACAGAAAAATAGCCCGGCCTTGTGGCGTGCGCCTGTAGTCCCAGCTACTCCGGAGGCTGAGGCAAGAGAATCACCTAAGCCCAGGAGTTGGAAGTTGCTGTGAGCAGTGTGACGCCACGGTACTCTACTGAGGGCGATAGAGTGAGACTCTGTCTCTACAAAAAAAAACAATCACAATACTTGTTCTAATCAGGTAGGATAATGAATTAGCTGCCATGTTGATCCTATGACAGCTAGGTCATAAGGTCAGTAGCATTTAATCCCCTGTGGTCCCCCCACCCCTGTGGCCAGGTATGTAATTACAGGCTTGAAGAAACTGAAGGTGTCATTATTTCTACATAAGCTGTTTGTGTTTCATTCCACAAACATTGCCTCGTGGCACCAGGGAGCCTGGTCCTGGTCGTGCATCCTTCACCTTGGTCTCCCACCCTTCCGACCTTTCTGCTCGCGCCCTTTCATCTACCATTTCTCTTAAGCCACCAGCCTCTTTCTGGCTTTGCTTTCGCCCTGAGGCTAACGCCCTCAACACCCCACTCTCTTGCCAATACCCTCATCCTTGTTCTTCTGCCATAGCCACCAGCACAATTCTGACCCTGGAGCGAGTCAGCCCCCTCCCCGGCTCCACACCAGCCCTGAAGCTGGAGGCCCCTTCAACCACACTGATGTGACCACAGCAATCGCGCTGCCTCCAGCGCCACGGAGTTTGGCCCGCTTCGGCACCTTTCTGCGTCCCTGGTCAGCTCCCCCCGCGGTGGCTCTGTCTCGGGCTTCCTTCATGTTCTCCATCATGCCTCCCACCCCCCACAGCGCTCTCTACAGGTGTTCTGACCTCCTGCCTGAGAAAGAAGAGCCCCTCAGCTGGGAATCCCTTCAATTTCCTGCCTCTCCTTGTCCTTCCCACTCGCACAGACACAGAAATAGCCAAACCCTCCCTGCTCCCTTCACCTTCGATGGAAGATCTGTCTTTATCCCCTCAAAGCCTCTGAGCAGCATTCTCCCCTTCTTAGGAGAGCACCGATTTGCAGCTCCTTCTGTGCCTTCCACATCTCCCTTTCCTGAGCAGTAGCTGTGTCCAAGTTCCCTTCCTTCCAAGCACTTCTATCTCACGCACTGTAGCCACGCTTTCCTCCCCTCACTGATCAGTGTGGGGAGAGTGGCCACCTCTTGTGACCGACGCTTCTCATAGAAGTGACATTGCCTTTCTCCTTTCTCCACCTCCTCCTCCCATCGGTCTTCTCTCTACACCCCTTGAGAGGTGTAGAGAATAAATAATCAAGGAGGAATTCCTAGAAGAGGCAATTATTATGTGCCCCCTTCCTTCCACTGGAACTGCTTTTGCCAAGGCCACCTGCGTTGGCTCCTGCGAACAGTGTTTGATGGCATTGCTGTATTTCCCCGCGGAGTTGCCCTGTCTTCCTGGAAACTTTCCCACTGAGACCCTCCTCCTGGCTGGGTCTTCTCCATCTCCTCCGTCTCTTGTGTCAGCGTTCCTCAGGGCTCCCTAGGTGGCCCTCTCTTTCTTGCTTTTATTCTCCTCCTGGGAATTTCATCCAGGCTCCAGGTGGGGACCTATCACCTGGGTGCTGCCATCTCGCAGATGAAGCTTTCTAGTGCAGAGAACTCTCCTCAGCTCTCAATCTATATCTCCATTGCCCAGTGGATGTCTCTTCTTAGAGGTCTGGGAATCCCTCCAGTCTAGCAGTACAAATGGAACTGCCTTCCTCTGTGTCCCCACTTTGATTAGTGGCACTGCCATCAACCCTGTTGCCTAATCAACACTCCAGGAATTATCAGGAGTCCTCTCTCTTCCTAACCCACTCCATCCACCTGATCACCCAGCTCTGCTGACTCTCCCGCTCTGGGTCCTGTCCTCTTCCCCCTGCCCTGGCTTGGGCCTTATTCCTATTAGGTCTCTTATCCTGGGCTTCCTCCTCAATGGTCCATCCCCATGCCTGGGCTGTAATGAACCTCCTAGAGATAGTATCGCAATATTATCACACTTCTCCTT
Source organism: Arctocebus calabarensis (assembly GCA_963573935.1). NCBI lineage: Eukaryota > Metazoa > Chordata > Mammalia > Primates > Lorisidae > Arctocebus > Arctocebus calabarensis. The sequence continues at coordinate 121,036 of CAUYON010084643.1, forward strand.
GATAGAGCAGCAATAACCCCCATGACCTGGCCCCCCACTTGACCCCCAGCTGTCACCTAGCCACACGATCAGTCTTTAGTGCCCATGATCTCTCCTGCTTCTCCACTTCCAGCCCTGAACCCCTCCTCCCTTCACCACCTCCTCTGCTTGACAATTGGCTACTGAATCCTGAACCCCTCCTCCCTTCACCACCTCTTCTGCTTGACAATTGGCTACTGAATCAACCCCAGATCTGGGTTCCACGCCAGCCCCCAGTGCTCAGAGCCCTGTGCTTACCTCTTACATTGCCGGTCACTGTACTGATCTCCCTGCCCCTGAGGTCTGTAGCTGTGTCTCTAACTTCCACATGCCTGGCTTGTGTGGCAACCAGCAGTATATGATTGAATAAATAAATAATCAAGGAGGAATTCCTAGAAGAGGTAATTATTATGTGGTGTTTTGTAGGCAGACATAAAATGGTGTGAGGATTGGAAAGGAGGATGAAAACGAATTGTACAGAGAGAGGGGATCTCTCCAGGATCCAGGGGAAACTGAGAGAAATGACTAGATATATTTAATTGGGCTGGACGGCACCAGCAGAAGGCACACCCCACCAAAAGGCATCAGTTCAAGTGTGAACACAGACTGTACAGGCTGAGCAATGCACAGTGAAGCATTGTCCCTGGATGGAGGAGGCAGGGCTGGGGCAGGGCGTGGTGAGTGAGTGAGGCTGTTGCAGTGGAGAAGCTGGGGGGTCCTTAAGAAGCCAGAAAGAGGGTGTGACTTTGCTATATGCTGACCCCCCTGTGGGACTGGGTCTCTAGATCTCACCCCGGCTCTGGCACAAATCCAGGTAGCTTGGGATATGAGGTCTCCATTCAGAGGCTGCAAGACTGGCCTTGGAAGTCACAGACAGGAGTGTCGGTCGTACCAGAAACACAAGAAACTTTCTCTCTTTTTTTTTTCTGAAGGCAAAACTTTTACTTTCCATTCAATTTCAATAATCACTCTATTTCACAATTTCCACCATTTCTATAATCACTGCTTCTTTGCTCTAACCCGCCCCCTTTTTTTATTGTTGGGAATTCATCGAGGGTACAAGAAACCAGGTTACACTGATTGCATTTGTTGGGTAAAGTCCCTCTTACAATCGTGTTTTGTCCCCAAAATACCCACCCCCCTCACTCCTTCCCTCTCTCTGCTCTTCCTTTCCCCACCCCTCCCTCATTCTTTCTCTCTCTGATCGCCCCTTCCCCCACCCCCACCGTGTCATTAATTGTCCTCATATCAAAATTGAGTACATAGGATTCATGCTTCTCCATTCTTGTGATGCTTTACTAAGAATAATGTGTTCCACTTCCATCCAGGTTAATACAAAGGCTGTAAAGTCTCCATTTTTTTAAGGGTTGAATAGTATTCCATAGTGTACATATCCCAAAGCTTGTTAATCCATTCCTGGGTTGGTGGGCATTTAGGCTGTTTCCACATTTTGGTGATTGTAAAGTGAGCTGTAATAAACAGTCTAGCACAAGTGTCCTTATGATAAAAGGATTTTTTTCCTTCTGGGTAGATGCCCAGTAATGGGATTGCAGGATCTAGCTTGAGTTCTTTGAGGGTTCTCCATACTTCCTTCCAAAAAGGTTGTATCAGTT
>CAUYON010084645.1:0-43383 GCA_963573935.1 Arctocebus calabarensis
CCGGGCGTTGTGGCGGGCGCCTGTAGTCCCAGCTACTTGGGAGGCGGAGGCAAGAGACTCGCTTGAGCCCAGAAATTGGAGGTTGCTGTGAGCTGTGATGCCATGGCACTCTACCCAGGGTGACAGCCTGAGGCTCTGTCTCAAAAAAAAAAAAAAAAAAAAAAGTTAGTTATATATATCAGACACCAAGGTCCCCTCCTTCTAGCTCAGTTATTTCTAGCCACCAAGACCTGGAGGCCATTGTCTTCTCCATTGTTTTCCTGCCAGTTTCTTTAGCCACCTTCAACCTTCACACATACTGTTTACTCTGCCTGGAACCCATTTCTTGGCCTGAAAAGTGGCCAAAGGAGAGGAATCTGGGCTCAATATTCGCTTTAGATTTGGATCAAGAGCTCCACAGAGGATCGTGTGGAGGATTCAAAGCAGTTGCACAGGTCAGTCTGGGCAGTTCTCCTGGGACCAGTTGTTTTCTGGGAGGGACTAGCTGGGAGGCATCCAGTGCTTGAATGGGAAGGGAGTGCAGAGGGGAGAAGGGAAAGCTGTCAACTCAGATCCTGTCAGAGAACCGTCCCATGTTTCCCAATGTGTCTTATACCTCATGCAGGAATGTTTCCTTTTCCTTAGCTGGAATCTATACCCTTAGAATTTGGAAAGTTGCTAAGTGGACACTTAATTGTTTCCTGGATTTTGATAGTTAATGTGTATTTATTTATTTATTTATTTATTATTTGAGACAGAATCTCACTCTGTTGCCCTGGGGGTAGAGTGTTGTGGCATCATAGCTCACAGCAATCTCAAACTCTAGGGCTCAAAGTGGTCTTCTTGCCTCAGCCTCTCCACTAGCTGGAACTACGGGTGCCCACCACAGTATCTGGCTAGTTTTTCTATTTTTAGTAGAGCTGGAGTCTAGCTCTTGCTCAGGCTGGTCTTGAAGTCCTGAGCTCAAGCAATGCACTCACCTCAGTCTCTCAGAGTGCTAAGATTACAGGCATGAGTCACTACACCTGGCCTGTTTACTTATTTTTTAGAGTAGTCTCTCTGTGTCACCTAGGCTGGTGTGCAGCGCAATCATAGCTCACTACAACCTCGAACTCCTAGGCTCAAGGGATCCTCCTGCCTCAGCTTCCTGAATGTCTGAGACTATAGGCACACATCACCAAGCTCAGCTCTTTTTTTTTTTTTTTTTTCCAGACACAAGGTCTTGCTATGTTGCCCAGGCTGATCTTGAACTGTCTGGCCTTAAGAGTTTCTCCCACCCCAACTTCCCCCAGAGTGCTGCAATTACAAGCATGAGGCACCATGCCCAATCAAAAGCTGAAATTGAATTACCCTGAACCACATGCCAGGCAGGCACTGGTATTTTATAAGCATTTAATCTCCTTAAGAATTCATAAAAGTTGAGCTCCCAGAAGCAGAGACCAGAATGGTGGTTGCCAACAGAGACCAACAGTGGTTGTCTAGGAGTGGGGTAGGGTGGAGGAAATGTTGATCAAAGGGTACAAACTTTCACTTACAAGATAAATAAGTTCTGAGGAATTGAGTGTACACATGGTGAATATAGTTAATAATACTGTATCATATACTTGAGATTTGCTAAGACAGTATTCTCACCACACACACACACAAAATGGTAACTAGGTAAGGTGATGAATATGTTAATTAGCTTGATTGTGGTAATCATTTCACAATGTTTAAGTAAACCAAATTATTACTGATAGGGCTGAATGTAGGGACCTACCCAAATAGAACCGTCCCTCCCAGGAAGGAATGAGTGCATGAACGTCCTGCCCAGGAAGGAATGAATATGCAAATCCCTACCCCTTTGAATTCTTATATTCCCATCTGCCCTAACCCATGTGCTATTCTTCTTTGAACTCACCCCACTCACACCTGAGGGAAATAAAGGCCACTTTTGGTCCTTAAGCTCTCAATTACATTGTATTAAATGTATGTATTTATTTATATTTTAGAGACAAGATCTCTCTGTGTTACTCAGGCTGGAGTGCAATGAGTGGCACAATTGTAGCTTATTGCAACCTTGAACACCTCAGCTGAAGCAATCCTCCTGCCTCCTGAGTAGCTGGGACTCCAGGCATGCACCACCACCATGCCTGACTATGTACACATTAAATCTATATAATTTTTGTCAACTATATCCCAATAAAGCCAGAAAAAAAATTTTTTTAAAAAGAGCAAAGAAAGCTATAACCAAGGTATTATGCTCTCATTTTATTAATAAAAACAGGCTTAGAGGAGAGTGGGTGGAGGGTTGGTGTGCTCTCATCTAATGAGCATAATGTAAACTCACCCCCTGAGTGAGGAGTACAACTGCAACAGGGATTTTGCCTAACAAATGCAAGCATTGTAATCTAATGGGTTATATCCTCCTATTAACCTGAAATTAAAAAAAAAAAAAGAACAAGCTTAGAAAGTTTAGGTGATTTGCAAAAGGCCACACAGACCAAAATCCAGGTCTGTCAGACAACTGTGTTTTTATTGTTGAGATTTTATAAATTAATTATCATTGAAGGACATTCTTTTTTTTTGGCAGTTTTTGGCCAGGGCTGGGTTTGAACCACCACCTCCGGCATATGGGGCAGGTGCCCTACTCCTTTAAGCCACAGGTGCCGCCCAAAGGACATTCTTAAATGAAATCAGCTTTTCCTCATTCTGTGTGCATGGTGGGGGTGCGTCAAGAATATAGTGACTTACTTAGTTCAATGTAAGCATTTCACATTGTATATCAAAGCAGTACACTGAACCCCATCAAAGTTATGATTTAATAAAAAAAAAAAATTTACGAAAAATAGTGACTATTATGTCAACTTGAGAATGTTAGAATGTAGGGGGGGGGTTATTTTTGTTTTTGAAACAGAGTCTCACTTTGTCACCTTCAGTAGAATGCCATGGCATCATAGTTCACAGCAACCTCAAACTCATTGGGCTCAAGAGATCCTCTTGCCTCAGCCTCCTGAGTAGCTGGGACTATAGGCACCCACCACAACACCCGGCTAGTTTTTCCATTTTTGTAGAAATGGGGTCTTGCTCTTGTTCTTGGTAGAATGTATTTATTTAAGAGAGTTTATTCAAGTAAAAAGGTGGAGGACTGCAGTCCAGACACACTTCTAAGTTGCCCTGGGGATTGCTCCAAAGAACAAAAGAGAGGTTCAGGTTTTTGAAGAAAAAAAGGACTAACCAGAAAAAGGGGTGATTATAAAAGTTGTTCTTGGGGCGGCACCTGTGGCTCAGTGAGTGGGGTGCCGGCCCCATATGCCAAAGGTGGCGGGTTCAAACCCAGCCTCGGCCGAACTGCAAAACAGAAAAATAGCCGGGCACCTGTAGTCCCAGCTACTCAGGAGGCTGAGGCAAGAGAATCGCCTAGGCTCAGGAGTCGTAGGTTGCTGTGAGCTGTGTGATGCCATGGCACTCTACCAAGGGCGATAAAGTGAGACTCTGTCTCTACAAGAAAAAAAAAGTTAGAAAAAAAAAGTTGTTCTTCAGGAATCCTCGTTAGTTTACAGAAATAACATCAGCTAGTGATTGGCTGTATGTTGTTGAGCTACAGGGTATATGGCATTTCATGGCTACTTGCCTTCAGTGTCTAGAACCCACACAGCAGTGCTTTAAGAGGGAATTATTTGGCTCAAGGGACTACTCGACTACTGTTACATTTTCAATGCCTAGAAGGGCCTGTTTTTTTCATTTGTTTGTTTATTTTTTGTGTTTTGGTTATCGGTTGTTTGGGACAGTCTCACGCTGTTACCCAAGCTAGAGTGCGATGGCAGCAGCCTAAGCTCACAGCAACGTCAAAGTCCTGGGTTCAAGTGATCCTCTTGCCTCAGCCTCCCAAGTAGCTGGGACTGCAGGCGTGCACCACCATGCCCTGCTATTTTTTTTCTATTTTTAGTAGACATGGGGGTCTCACTCTTATTCAGGCTAGTCTCAAACTCCTGAACTCAAGGAATCCTCGAACCTTGGCCTCCCAGGGTGCTAGGACTACAGTCATGATCCACTATGTGGGGCCAGGGCCTGATAATTTACACTTTACCACTATGTGGGGCCAGGGCCTGATAATTTAAAGGGGCTCTTCACATTACCTAGAAAATAGGGATTATTTTCTTTCTAATTTAGTATAGTTTGGTGCCCCGGCCTTGATTCAAGCTAAGGCACCAGCAGTTTTAGACATCACTGCTTTGCACTGTTAGTGCAAATGCCCAAATAGTGAAAAGGCAAATAGTGCCTTAATAATACTTTGAAAGTAATTTTGAGCTCACAGAACCCCTAAAAAGGTTTTGGAGACTGCCATGCATTCAGGGACCACACTTTGAGAACTACTGCTCCAACTTACAGGACTTTCAATCATTTTCTTTTTCTTTACTTTTTTCTTTTCTTTTTTTTTTTTTTTCTCTTTTCAGACAGAGTATCACTTTGTCACCCTCAGTAGAGTGCTGTGGTGTCATGGCTCATAGCAACCTCAAACTCTTAGACTCAAGCAATTCTCTTGCCTCAGCCTCCTGAGTAGTTAGGACTAAGGGCACCCACCACAACGTCTGGCTATTTTGTTGTTGTTGCAGGTGTCATTGTTTTTTAGCTGTCTCAGGCCGGATTTGAACCCTCCAGCCTGGGTATATGTGGCCAGCGCCCTGCCCACTGAGCTATGGGCGCCACCAATTTTCTTTTTCTTTATTTTCTTTCTCTTCCTTCTTTTCTCCTCCTCCTTCATCCTTAACACATCCATATTTTCTAATTTTGGGGGGCGGTCAACATGTATTATGTCTTTTTTAAGCTTAAGATTCATTATAAACATCTTTCCATGACAAGAATTCTCTAAAATAAGATTTTAATAGATGTTCATCTTTAACCACTAAAATGGATATTCCATATGTACCACAGGGTTGTGTATTTGTTATATTCATTCTTTGAGGCAGGGTCTCACTCTTTTGCCCAGGATAGAGTGCAGTAGTATCATTATAGCTCATTGCAGCCTCAGACTCCTGGCCTCCAGTGATCCTCCTGCCTCAGCATCCCCAGTATCTAAGATTACAAGTGTGCGCCACCACACCTGGCTAATTTCTTAATCTTCTGTAGAGATGGCAGTCTTACTATTGCCCAGGTTGGTCTTAAACTCCTGGGCTCAAATGATCCTACCACATCAGCTTTCCAAAGTGATAGGATTACAGGCATGAGTCAAGGTGCCAGCCTGGATTACTTCTTAGGCTGTGTTCTAGCCCAACCAGGAAATAATCAAATCAAGCTTGTTGACCTATTGCAATGAGGGAGACCACCCACCAGAAGAAATATGGGGCTCTGACCAAAGGGAAAAGGGATTAAAGGATTTGGGGAAAGAGTGAAGTTAGGTGAAGTATAAACAAAACAGTGGGTTTTTTTGTTTGTTTGTTTGTTTGCTTGTTTGTAGAGACAGAGTCTCACTTTATCGCTCTTGGTAGAGTGCCATGGTGTCACACAGCTCACAGCAACCTCCAACTCCTGGGCTTAGGCGATTCTCTTGCCTCAGCCTCCTGAGTAGCTGGGACTATAGGGGCCCGCCACAACGCCCGGCTATTTTTCCGTTTTGCAATTAGGCCAAGGCTGGGTTTGAACCCGCCACCTTCGGTATATGGGGCCGGGGGCCCTACTTGATGAGCCACAGGCGCCGCCCCAAAGCAGTGTTTTGGTAGGCTCAAAGTACCATAGGGCTGTGTGTGAAGGGTCAACTTCAGGTCTGAACAGCAAAGTGGACCCAGAATGCTATTTCCTTGGAAATTACATAGTTAAGAGAAAGTGGAATCCAGAAACTCCTTATCTGAGCTTTTTCTCTGCATCAAAGTGACTTAACTCTTCTAGGCAACAGTGAGATGTTTTGTTCTTACTAATTTGATTTCAAATAACAAAATTTTGATAGTTTCTCATATTAGAGGAAAAAAAGGAAAAGCCAGTAGAGAAGTAATTGTCACTCAAAGAACATGGTTATTAGGACACTTTACAGCTTTTGTTGTGGAGACTTAATGTAGACCCCACACCAAACCTTCTACCCTCTCTTCCTCCTCTCCTAAGACAAAGAACACAAAGGACCTAGTTAGCTCCCCCAAAGAAATTGGCACCAAGGACACTAACTCATCAAAGCCCTCCGAGCAAACTACAGAATTTGCCCACCCACTATGGCCCTATATAAAAGGGGTCTCTAACTGTCCCTGGGTACAGATGCCATCTTTGCCCTGTCCAGGCTGGTCACCATCCCCTGACAATAAACCTGACTTAAATTTCTTCACTTCTGGTCTCATCTCTGGGCACCCCCATTTCACCTTTCAGCTGTGGCATGCATGACCTTTATAGAAATAATGTTTCCTATAAACGTTGCAGCTGGCTTTATCTATGCCTATTAGCCATTAAACCAGTCAAATGCCAGGACAGGCAGATTTTACTTTCTTGTTCCAAGATGGTTTTCACTTTCTCATCTATAATTCACCAAATAGAAATTCTTTTTTTTGAGACAGAGTATTACTTGGTCACCCTAAGTAGAGTGTTGTGGCATCTTAGCTCACAGCAACCTCAAACTTGTGGATTTAAGTGATTCTCTTATCTCAGCCTCCCAAGTAGTTGGAACTACAAGCACCTCCTACAACACCTGGCTATTTTTAGAGACTGCTCAGGCTGGTCTCAAACTCCTGAGCTCAGGCAATCCACCTGCCTCCCAGAGTGCTAGGATTACAGGTATGAGCCACCGTGCCTGGCCCCCAAATAAAATCCTGATCTAACCAATTTGATCATTTTTCTTTTCCACTTTACCCAATCACATGACCAAAAACAGGTCAAACCCTCTCTGATCAGTCACTCTATTTCTAATACCTAAGGGAAATGCACTTTTATTCTACTTACTATTCCCCTACACCTTGGTGTTCAGTCCTTCACTGTGGTACTCTCCCAACCTTAGGGATCAGAGGTGACCTTTTGGAAGGATATTGCTGTTTCTCACCAGAGGCTGATGATAGGAAGACCCTCTGCCATGGCCACCTCCTCCAGACTTCCCTCCTGGAATAGCAAGATCCATAATGGCCATTACCCACCACAGGCAGAGGTTGTGGGGGAAATCAGGGCAGTTCCATCCAGGTCCAAGGTGGCCCCATTGCACGCACTCCACTATGGCTCCCCTGAAGGTTTGAAACCGCAAAGCTCTGCACAAGTTGAGTCCCTGGCTGGCCTCTCACCTTCCCCAGAATCTCCAAGTGTTCTCTCCCTACCGGCCATGCCCAGACTTTCAGCACTGGACTTACTTTAAGTTTTCAAATAACTTCCATAAACCGAGGCATATCTTTATATTTATGTATGTCAATAGCTTGGCATGTGATAAGTCAGGCAGGAAGATAGATTATATTGAAAGAATGAAACTTGGCCATTTGCCATAAAAAATAATTGCAATAAAATCTTATTTGGAAATGATTAGAGAGAAGTGTTTTAAGGTCATAATATCTTTACTAGTTGAGTGGGAAGGGAGCTGTTAAAATGATCCTGTCTAATCCTCTGATCTCACACAGGAGGAGCTATTTCAAACTCAGAGAGTGACTGGCCAAAATGGCACAGCCATCACTAGTTAACTCATATACATTGATTCTTCTGTGGGGCTGGGTAGATAAAAACTCCTTTAATCCCTCTCCTCTTTGCAGCGACATTTTTTCTTAAGGTTACTTTCTTGGTCTTGGCAAGCAGCCCTGCTTCCCGTGGCTTTGTGATTCAAACATTTCTTTAACTTGTTTTTGTTTCGTGGAAACTGGCCTATCTGGTCTGGGTCCAGCTGGGGCTTGTTAGAGAACAGCTGACTCCGGCAATCCTGCTCACGTGACCTCTGCAGCTGCAACTCCCTGTTCCGATCCTTGTCCCCGGGCCATGGTGGGCGCTTCGAGGGGCTCCTTTCATGAGGAGCGTCAGGTAGGCAACCTGGCCGGCTGACCCACGGCTGGAACAGCTAGGGGGAACACCAGGCAGACCTCGGCAGATCCATGGCAGGCCCTCTGTGCTGGTCCAGGACTCTTTAAGCAATGGGGACAGCCCCAGTCCTGGCCCTTGTCCCCTACCTCTAGGAAGGCTGCTCTGCCCTTCCTTCCTCTGTTCTTTGGCCTTCTTTCCCCCTCGGCAACAGACCTTTTCCCCTTTCTCTCTGCTGACTTAGCAGTGCTCTGCGGGCGTGGAGGATTAATCAGTGACAGGAAGCTGCCTTTTTTCGGAGCGGTGACCAGTTGTGGTCAGAAGAGCCTCTGTTAAGGCCAGTCCCAGGAATCTGTCCCATTTCCTGCCCACTGCTCATCCACCTGCTCCTGCCATGGGGCACCTTGGGGCCTTCCTCTTCCTCCTGGGGGCCCTGGGGGCTCTCACCGAGATTTGTGGTGAGTAACCAACCTCTACCCCTTTTCTCTCTCCTCCTGTGTCCTTAGGAGGGAGGACAAGCTTGTGCGGCCCTGTCGTTATATATCTGGGGAAACTGAGGCCCAGGGGTAGGGTAGGCTTATCTGCCTTTCAGGGCTCCCACAGCAACTTGGGCTTAGCTGTACCTCAGTGTTGAGCATGTCGTATTGAGAGTGATGCATCTGACTCCTCACCAGACAAGATCTCCATTCATTCAGTCATTCGTTCATTTATTCACTCAACACATATTTACTGAGCCCTTTCTGTGGCAGACCTAAAGTTCAGATTCAGGGAAAGAACAAATAGTAAGACAGGTCCAGTCTCTACCCTCCTAAAGCTTATGTTCTAATGAAGGGGACACACAAAAGAAATCAAGTGACAGATGGGACTACCATGAGTGCTGTAAAAGGAAGCCAACCAAGAGCCACTGATTCAGGCAGGCAGGTTAGGGAAGGATTTCTGAGCACCAGGAAGCCATGTGAGAGCTGAATCCCAAAGGAGGAGAAGGAGCTGGTGAGGAAAGGAGTGGGGCCAAGCATTCCTGGTAATGGGCAGGGCCCCATGGAAGCCCTGTCTGCTCCAGCTCCATGTCCCACAGCTGCACCCCAGGGGAACCTCTCAAGACCTGTGAGTCTGAGTGCACAGTCTCAGAGCCATTCACGCAGGTGGCCTGGGCAGGGGGCAGAAGGCAGGTCTCAGGACTCCAGGCGGCCCATCCCTCTTCTTCCCTCCTTGCACTCTGCACTCAGGGTTACTTTCTGCAATATGCCTTCATCACTGTGCTCTCTTGTGTTCCTAGGGAAATCCTAAGAGGCAGGTATGTTCGTGTCCAGTGTCGCATACTAAAGAAGGCAAGGGTGGAAGGACCAGATAACCTGCCTCAGGTGCTCCAGCCTTACCACGGTTTTGTCAAACTTAGTTCTTGGAACGCCAGTCTGGGGTCTTCCCTGGGCACCAGAAGCTTGTGGCCTGTGTTCTGCAGGTGCAAACGAAGCCCACAGCCCAGGGCTCTTGGTTCTTGTCCAGACAGTGCCCAAGAGAGACCTGGGTTCAGCCAGCCAGAGCTTTCCCTCCTGTGGACCTGGCTGGCCCAGTCCTCAGTCTTGATTGGTTAGCCTATTAGCCTGATCCCACAAGAACCCCTTTGCCTTGGGGTCTGGAGAACCTTGAACAGGGGCTTCAGGTGTAGCTCACTGCTGCTGAGTCACGAATTACCCAGCCTCATTCCCTCACCTATGAAATAAGCTCCCCTGCCTTCCTCCCTGGTGTAGTGCGAGGTAGAATCTCATGACATCTGCTTTCCCAGCTTCTGTATGGTTGTGAAATTGCTGGAGGTCACTGCACTAACACTAATGCAAGTTGGGCTCCTGTATTCCTGAATGTCACAGCCACCTAGTCCTCAGCTGGCAGGCCTTGGTCTGTGGGGCCTAGCTTGCCCAAGCCCACTGTTGTTACTCTGGGTGAATCTGGCTCCTTCCTGCTTTGTGGTTATCAGCCTCCCTTTATAGCAGTTCCTCTTCTTATCACTTCTAACCCTGTACTGACTCATCATGCCAAAGGTCAGAACCCAAGATGAGGTATCAGTTTGAAGAAGTGGGAGAGGTGAGAAAGGAGAGCTGCCGAGAGACAAAGGCTGGGAAAAACTGAGATAGACAGACCCAGACAGCCTTAGAGAAAATAAAAGACAGAGACCTGGAGAAACAGAGACAGACAAAAAGAAAGACTCTGTGTGAGCTGGGTGCAGTGGCTCATACCTATAATCCCAGCACCTTGGGAGGTTGAGGTGGGAGGACAGCTTGAGGTCAGGAGTTTGACACCAGCCTGGGCAATGGAGCAAGACTCTCATCTCTAAAAGAGATTTTAAAATTTAGTCAGGTGCAGTGGCATGCACCTATAGTCTCAGCTGCTTGGGAGGCTGAGGCAGGAGGATCGCTTGAGCCCAGAAGATCAAGGGTGTAGTGAGCTATGATCGCCCTACTGAACTCTAGCCTGGGCAACAGAGAAGACCCTGTCTCTGGGGCAAAAAAAAAAAAGCAAAGCTCTGACTGCGACAAAGAGAAAAGAGACGCAAGCCCTGACTTGCTCTTAATTAACACCTGGTGAACCAGCCATGTGTTCTGGCCTCAGCCCACATCGGATTATGTGGGGTTTCATGGAAGTCAATGGTCACCTTGTAGCAACAGGTATCTGTGACTTTGGGGAAAACTGGAAAGGGATAAGGCTGTGCTCTAGGAATGCTTTTCCTCATACCAAGAGGCCTAGGAGGTAGGTGAAGCCCGCTGTAGCAGTCCCTTTCCTTAGTCCCCAGGGATGTGCCACAGTGAAGGCTACCACTGGGCAGCTGGAGCCAGGCAGTAAATTGCAACAAAGAGCTCCAAGTGCCTCTGAGGCAACCTACCCTAAGCTTCCCTGTGCCGAGCTCAGGTCCCACCCCCAAGCAAGGCAGGCAGCTGGCAGCTGTAGTTGTGAAACATCCATGAAGCTTCTGCTTCCAGAATTATTTCAGCATTAGGTCTGCACACCTTAAAGTCAATTCCAGGGCACACAAATAGATGGCTGCAATTTGGGACTCTTTTCTTTCCCTTTTTTTTTTTTTTTTTGATACAGAGTCTATCCATATTTCCCACAGTAGAGTTAATTGGCATTATCGTAGTTCACTGGAACCTCAAACTCCTAGGCTCAAGTGATTCTCCTGACTCAGCCCCCCAAGTAGCTGAGACTACAGGCTTGCATCATTATGACCAGATAATTTCTTCCAGTTGGAGGGGTCTGGCTCTTGTTCAGGAGTCTTCAACTCCTGAGCTCAAGCAATCCTCCCACCTCAGCTGCCAAGAGTGTTAGGATTACAGGCATGAGCCACTGCACCCAGCCCTGTGACTGTTTGCTAAGAGCTGAACTCACAATCTCAGGCCCTCTTCGCCGAAACAGAGATGGGAGGAAAAAGTGTTATTTTGAGATCTGTATGGAGAATGTGTCACCAGCCAGCCCCAGTCAACCAGTTAGCGGTCTGCTGTGATTGAAAATCAGATGTGTAGTACATTCTGCGTGTGGGCTAAAGTTTTTGTAAAAGAGTAGAACACATCCAGCAGGGCATAGAAGAGCAGAGACTTTCTTTTTCTTTCTTTCTTTCTTTTCTTTTCTTTTTTTTTTTTTTTTTTAGAGACAGAGTCACTTTGTTGCCCTCGGTAGAGTGCCGTGGCATCATAGCTCACAGTAAACTCCAGCTCTTGGGCTTAGGTGATTCTCTTGCCTCAGCCTCCCGAGTCGCTGGGATTACAGGCGCCCACCACAACGCCCGGCTATTTTTTGTTGCAGTTTGGTTGGGGCCAGGTTCAAACCTGCCACCCTCGGTATATGGGGCCGGCGCCCTACTCACTGAGCCACAGGCCCCAAGAGCAGAGGCTTTCTACTCACTCGGGTCTGTCCTTGGCTCTGCAGGCTCATATAAGACATAGAACAACTCTGAATTTCTGTTTCTTCTTCCGTGCAAAGCAATAGCTACATCATAGGACTGGTGCTAGGACCAAACGAGGTTGGACACAGTGCCTGGGACAAACCCTACAGCCTGGCATCCAGTCTCTTTGTCATCCTATGGGTGGAGTGGTTGCCTGGCAACAGCATCCTCTGCCCTCAGCCTACCACCTCCCCCTGACTTACTCCAATCACTCTTTTGGGATACCTGCAATGCTATTCATTCCACTACCTTTCAGTACGGCTGCATTTCCTAGGGCAAGTGGGGTGAGCACTGGGTAGAGGTAGGGGTAGAGGTGTGTATTTCCTGAGTAAGGTCCAGGTAAAGTCCACGCAATTCCCTGCTGGTAGCCAGGGCCTGCAACGTCACTTGCATCATTTTCTTTCCTAAGAAATACCAGAGGTGGACAGCCAACTAGTAGCGAAGTTGGGCCAGCATCTCTTGCCTTGGATGGACCAGCTCTCCCTGGAGCACCTGAACCCCAGCATCTATGTGGGCCTGCGCCTCTCCAGCCTGCAGGCTGGATTCAAGGAGGACCTCTACTTACACAGCCTCAAGCTCGATTATCAGCAGTGCCTCCTAGGGTACTGCCATGCTCTCTCTTCTTTCCCCATGTCTTCCTAAGGGACACGAGACCTGGATTCTGGTTTGGGCCTATCTGCTTCATTGGGCAGGCCTTGGGCAAATTTTGTCTCCTCTGGGCCTATCTCTATCTAGCAGCAGTTCTCAACCTGTGGGTTGTGATCCCTTGGTAACAATGAAAATACATCCTGCATATCAGATATTTACATTACATTTCATAACAGTAGCAAAATTACAGTTATGAAGTAGCAATGAAAATAATTTTATGGTTGGGGATCACCACAACATGAGGAACTGTATTAAAGGGTTATGGCATTAGGAAGGTTGAGAACCACTGATCTATAGAATGAAGGGGTTGGTTGAACTCGATCAGAGATGCTAACACAGGGCTCTTTCTGAAATTGTCCCCACCTGTGTCTGCAGCAGACATCACTAATCTATGACCACACTCTTTCATATTGAGCCCATAAACCTTCCAAGAGGCATTAAGAAGAGAGCTGTTCTGGGGTTTAAGTGAGAGGTAAAGAATTAAGAGTAGTCTATGGAGTGCCTCTAGCTAGGACTCTCTTCAGAAGTGGATACAGGGTGGGGAGAGGAAAGAAAGGGATAGCGTGTAGTCAAAGCACTATTGAAATGGTAGGGCAGGCACAGGTGATTTGGATGCAAGAGCCGTCAGCAGTTATCCTTGAGTTTAATCTTTCATATTTATTAAATATTTGTGTCATACACCTTGCACCAACATAGCTAACACACCTACTTTCGGCAATTCTAGCAAAATTTCCAATTGTTAGGATTTTTCCCACTCTAATTTTGGTGGGAGATGACCCCCCAACCACCCACCCCACCCCCCAGGCCAGGTTTGGCTTACTCAGGCAACACTTTCTCACAAAGGTTTTCTTAACCTTGTCCTAGGTCTGGCTCCAGTGATGACAACAGTGACTGCCAGCCCAAGCCTTCCATGGGCCAGCTGGCTCTCTACTTGCTCGCTCTCAGGGCTAACTGCGAGTTTGTTGGGGGCCACAAGGGAGACAGGCTGGTCTCACAGCTCAAGCGGTTCCTAGAGGACGAGAAGAGGGCCATTGGTGAGGGGATACCATCTTTGGGGAGTTGGGGAGCAGCTGGGAGGGTTCATCAGATGACATTCTCTGGTGAGAATTCTGCCCACTTCACTCACTATCCAGCTAGAGGTCTGCCCTGCTCTAATAGCATACTTGATCCAGCCTTTCCTGCACTCCACATGTACTCTGTTGACAAGTCCTGATGCTCAGCCACCAAGATTGACCTAACTATCCACCTTCTGGGACAACTAACCACACAGACTCCTTATTACTTACTTCTTAGTCTCTGCTAACTTTCCTGCCTCCTAACTTGACCCAGTACACAACAAAGAGCCTTTTCAATATAAATCTGATCTTATTAGCACTGCATAAACCCTGTGGGGACACTAACTGATCTGTACACAACCCTCAGGCCTGGCCAGTCTGCCCTTTCCCTGTCTCCAGGCTCTGCTCACCCTTTCTCTGGCTCTCACTTTTGCTTGCCCTCTCTGAGCTCTGACCACATAGCCTGCTCTCAGGTCTCAAACCAGGGCCCTCATACATGTTCCCTCTCTCTGGACTAGCTTCCCCTTCTTCCCTTCACTCCTCTGGCTCTGGCACCCAACATAATTTCCTGAGGAACCCTCCCCTGACTTCCCAGCTGCCTCTATTATATAGTTCCATAACCTCCCTCATTCCACCTGTCAGTTATAATTGCACTCTTTGTGAGCGAGAGTTCATCATAGCCAAGGCCCCATGTGCACAGTGCCTGGCTGGTGTCCTTTACTCCTTTGTCCAAGCACAGCATCTAGCCCTTGGTGAGGTCTCAGTAAGTATGGGTTGAGGAATGATGGATCCCATGACCCAAAGGAGGGTGCCAAGAAGTACAGGCAACAGAGGCCTGGGTGCTGATGGGGCTGGTTCCTGGGAGGGGACACAGAGGCAACCCCTCAGGCCCTACCTCTTGCCTTTCTCCCCCCACAGGGCACAATCACCAGGGCCACCCCCACACCAGCTACTACCAGTATGGCCTGAGCATCCTGGCTCTATGTGTCCACCAGAAGCGGGTTCATGACAGTGTGGTGGGCAAGCTCCTGTATGCCGTGGAACATGACCAACATCTCTATCAGGGCCACCTCTCTGTGGGTGAGTGGGCCAGACCCTGCTGAGGCCAGCACCCAGCCCGCACTAAAGGCTTCCATGCCCTGGCCTTCTGTTCACCCTTCCTTGGGACACCTCTTTATCAAGCCCTTTAGGAGTAACATAGCAAGGGCTCACATGAGGAGTGGCAGCTGTGAACCACCTTTAGAGCTAGACAAGGATCCTGACCCAACTCCAGCATGCCCTCATTGTAGAGCCCCCTGGGCAAGTCAGGTGGCCTTTCTGGTTCAGTTTGTCCTTTAAAATGACCTCCAGCTGCATCTCAATAAAGGATGCTACAAGTAAAGGGCTTAGCACCATGGCTGGCACAAAGAAAGGACTAGGCTCATAGCTGTGACCTCAGCATCATATGACATAGAAAGCCTGAGACCTGGACCTGCTTCCTCATCGAGTGATCCTGGGCCTCCATTTCCATTTCTCATCCTTATGATTTGAGGTTTCTTCTAGGCTGGGCATTCCATGAGTGAATGTCTCATAGGTTGGAGGCCGGATGTGGTAGATTAGTGGTTTAGGTGTCTGGAGAGAAAAAGGCAGCAGGGCCCCTGCCAGTAGGGAATTTGTCTGCCTCAGAGGCTTATAGGAAAAGCACTGTGGACACGGTAAAATCAACTGGGTAGGGGGGAAGGTTTTGAAAACCCCAGGGCCCAGGCAGCTCCCTGTACCGATGAAATCAGACTGCTGAGGGGTGGACCCAGCATCAGTGGTTTAAAACTCCAATGTGCAGGCAGCTTTGGGAACAAGTGGTGTGGGGTTATGTCCTCCTCGGCCTCTCTCCTCTGGTCTTTCTCCCTGACCTCTAACCCCCAAGGAATGGAGTGACCCACTCAACCAGTTTCCCCAGGACTAAGTGGTTTCCTGGGACATAGGACTTTCAGTGTCTAAACCAGGAGAGTCCTAGGCAAAGTGGGCTGAGTTGGGGCCCCTTGCTGATTTGACCATGTCATTTCCCCTTTTTGAACCCTCTGGTGGCTGCCCATTAACCCAAGGGCCTAACCCCCAAGGCCCAGCCTGGCCTTGGCTCCCAACCCATCACAAGTCCCTTCCCCCACAGACACGGCAGCAATGGCAGGCTTGGCCTTCACCTGTCTGAAGCGTTCCAACTTCAACCCCGATCAGAGAATACGGATCTCCATGGCCATTGGGACAGTGCGAGAGAAGATACTGAGGGCCCAGACTCCAGAGGGCCATTTTGGGAATGTCTACAGCACCCCGCTGGCCCTTCAGGTGTGAAAGAGACCCTGGAGCTATAGTGACCCTGGGGGTTAGCGAGGGCTAGGGCTACAGCAGTTAGGGGCTGGAAGACCTGGCTCCTCCCTGCCGGCTGACCTACCTCTCTGCTATTGTCCTCACTCTGTCACCAGATGCTGATGACTTCCCCCATGCCTGGGGTGGAGCTGGGCACAGCATGCCTCAAGGCAGGGGCTGCTCTGTTGGCCAGCCTGCAGGGCGGAGCCTTCCAGAATGCTCTCATGATTTCCCAGCTGCTGCCTGTCCTAAACCGCAAGGCATATGTGGATCTCATCTTCCCAGACTGCCTGACACCACGAGGTAGCTGAGCCTTTCACAGAGGCACAATCCTTTATAATCTGCTGAGTGCTCATTGATATCTGTATGTCTCAGTGAGGGGAGGTTTGCTTGGTCTCAATTTGCTGAGTCAGCACGAGTTTATGGTCACCACTTCTGGAAGTTCACAGTGTGGGGAGGAAGATAGCAACTAGAGAGCTCTGGGTGGGCTTCTTGTGTGGTACCCAGTACAGAAATGTTTGAGTGAATGGATGAATGAATGAATGAATGAATGGGGAGGGACACGTTATAGTTAACTCTAATCCAACATGATGAACCCCAGTAGCAGATGAATGAGGGCTTCATCTGGGAGAGGGGCTTAAAGATGTGAACAGGATTTGTCAGTGGAGAAGGGAGGGTAGACCCAAGAGGAGGCAGCAAGAACAATGGCATAGAGGTGCACAGAACTTGGGGGACTTAAGGCAAATGGTCTTGCAGAAGAGTGGGGTCTTAGGGAATTAACAGGAGTGGCAGGCAGATGAATGAAAAGGAGAGAGGATTGTCAGAGGCAACAGGGGAAGGATATAAACAAATGCATGATTTAGAAAGAGCCCTCTGGGGTGCTATGTGGAAGGTAGATAGGAATAGAGGCAGAGAAACCTGTGAGGGGCCTGACTTTGGGTGGGCCACAGTCATGAGTGGAGATGGGGCTTGAGGAGCAGGTTTCAGCCAAGCAAGTGCTGGTGGCATTGACTGAGATGAGAACATGGGATGAATAAGGTCTAGTGGCCACAGTGTCAGTGAGAGAAGACAGGAGGACTAACGTCCAGGCTCTCCATCCTCACTCCAGCTGTCCCTTCCTTTCTCCTCGGCACAGCCATGTTGGAACCAGCTACTGAGGTCCCTGCACAGACCCCAGTCCCAGAGATGATCAGTGTCACGCTAAAGGTTCTTAGCCTCATCCTGCCATATGAACAATCCATCTCTGTCCCTGCGGGATCCTCCTTGGAAGATGTCCTGAAGAAGGCCCATGAGCAAGGAGGATTCATGTGAGACCCCCCACCTCCCAGCCCTCACCTGAAACAGGGTCGTGAAAGGGACAATGGATGGACAGAACCAAGGGTTCCACTGGCCCAGCTTCTTCTTCCCCCTTCTCTACTCCTTTCTTGCCCACACTGTCATGGGAACAGGGAGGTATGGGCCAGAATTGCCAGTAGGGGAACAGGCTCTGGAAGTAGAGCCCCCTGGTTGGAATCCCAGCTCTGCCGCTCTCCAATAAGTGACCCAGACCAGTTCTTTACCCACATCTCAGTGAGAACACCAACTCTGCCCCCTCCTCACAGGCCAACTTCAGGACTTCAGGAGTTAGTATATATAGAGACGGTGGTAGGCCAAGCATAGTGGCTCACTCTGGGAGGCCAAGGCAGGTGGATCGCTTGGGCTCAGGAGTTCAAGACCAGCCTAAGCAAGAACAAGACTCTGTCTCTTCTAAAAATGGAAAAACTGGCTCAGCACCCATAGCACAGTGGTTACAGAGACAGCCACATGTGTTTAGGCTGGTAGGTTAGAACCCAGCCTGGGCCAGCTAAACAACAATGACAACTGCAACAAAAAATAGTCAGACATTGTGGCAGGCACCTGTAGTCCCAGCTACTTGGGAGGCTGAAGCAAGAGAATCACGTAAGCCCAAGAGTTTGAGGTTGCTGTGAACTGTGATCCCGTGGAACTCTACTGAAGTTGACATAGTGAGATTCTGTCTCAAAAATAAAATAAAAATAGAAAAACTAGCCAGGCATGGGGGTGGGTACCTATAGTCCCACCTACTTGGGAAGCTGAGGCAAGAGGATCACTTGAGCCCAAGAATTTGAGGTTGCTGTGAACTGTGACAACACAGCACTCTATCCAGGGCAATAGAGTGAAACTCTGTCTAAAATAAGAGAGAGATGGTGGCACAGGCTTTTTGTAAGGAGGGTCCAGCACATAGTAAGTGTTCCATACAGGTTTGCTTTATTCAGAATAGGAACTTTCATTATCAAGTAATCTTGGCCCAATCCTGTTACGAATTACCCTGAAGCAGTGGGACAGTGTAAAACTTGCTTCTCACCTTGAGATTAGACAAGTCTGAGGCAGGGCGCGTCCAGAGTGCTGCCACATGCCATGCCAGGCCCTGTCTGTGCCTAAATAAGAACATGATTCTCTTGTTACCAATGAGTAATCTGGCCCAGAGAGCTGAGCATGTTCCACTGGGTTGCACAGACCCCAAACTTTTCCCCTAGAATGATGTGCTTTGGTCTGAAAGAGCCCCAGTGTTTGACCTCAACCGGAGTTCCCAGAGAACAGTATCCTGCATCCAGGAAAGGCCCAAAGCTAGTACCTAGGGGTCATCTGGACCAGGAAATCTCAGACCAGAGAGATATGCAATGACTTCTTCAAAGAACAAAAATCCTCCAAGATCCCAAGTTAAGTTCCTGCTTCTATAATGACTTAGATGTGTGCTATATGTTTACTAAATACAAAGTCCTTTCTCTTTCTAGCTTTAGACAGTTATAAATTCTAAGCAACTGCAAATGAAAGAGACGATGGACAGAAAAATACAAGACCCAATAACATTCATACAAAGACTGTCCATGGGGTACAGACCTAGGTGGCTGCCAGGCCCCAGGTAAGCCCTGAGCTTTAGCACTCCATCTAGCTGCCATTGAGCCTGACTGTGCTTACCTCTGGCCTCTGAGCACTTCATTTACTATGAAAGCCACCTCCTTTCTCTTTCTGGTCACCTGTAGTGCACAGAGCAACACCTTTGGGCATTGACATAGTCACGGATAACCACACACAGGCTGAGTACCCTTGGCAGGGCTCAGTCCTGCACACGTGGACATTACTCTGAAGTTACTGGTATGTGTGTTTGGTCATGGTCATCATAGTGAAAACAAATAGAATTTAACATTTTTATTCAGAGTTCAAGGACCATCATGGACACCAGTTTGAGAAATAATTCCCTTCATTAGTGCTGGTGGGAGTCAGGCAGGAAGGCTGTATTTGAGATCTGTGAATGCAAAGCAGGGAAAGCTAAACTATAAAGAGAGACAGACGGACAGACTGATGAAGAAAAGTGGCCCCAAACAGTCATGTGGCCCCAAAGAATTGAGGAATGGAAAAGCCTGCTCTGGGACATTCCCTAAAACAGGACTTTTCCTTTGTCTAAGTCACCCTAAGTGGGTTTCTTTTTCTTAAAGCTAAAAAAAAGTCCCTCCCTCTCTAAGACTGAAAACAAGGATAACATAGCATCCCAGAGGGCTCTTTCTAGAATGGACATTTGTCCACATCATGTCTCCATTACCTTGACTATCTCTTCTTTTTGTTTTTCTGTCTGCCACCACTCCTGCTCATTCTCCCAGACCCCACTCTTCTGCAAGACTCTTTCCCTAAAATTCCCCCAATTTCCCCCAATTCTGTGAACCTCTGGGCTTTGTTCTTGCTCCCTCCTCCTGGCTCTGCCCTTTCTTCTCCCTTCTCCATTAGCAAATCTCACCTCTTCAAGCCCATCCCATTCATGCTGCTGCTTCTTTTTGGAGGGAGAAAGGCCATGACCCATGGAGTTTTAAGAGGATGCCTTTGGCAGTGGCATCCAGACAGGTTGGAGAAAGGCAAAGTTGGAGGCGAGGAGCTCAAGGAAGAGGGAGTGTGGATAAGGAGTCTCTCGGTTGCCAAGGCCAGAAATCAAACACCAGCCCTCTCCACAACAGAGTATGGAGTGTGCAGAGTCAGAGGGAAGACTGAGCACCTGGCCCCAAGGAGAGGGGAAATGCCATTGAGCCATGGAGACCCAGGGCCACCCCCAGGTGTTTATCTCTGCCTCCCACATCCCTGCATCTCTCTGCACGTGGGCTTTGCCCTCATGGCACACTGGCAGCTTCAAACCCTCACCATCCACAACATTAGCCCCCAGAGAGGGGACAACTGCTATACTGAAAATGTAATAGGTGTCCCTTCCTTGAGGCCACGGTCACAGTCAATGCAGAGAAGATGAAGCCTTGACTGGGCAGTATTGGGGGCTGGAGAAGAGAGGGGTGAAGGTAAGACCCACAAATTCGTGGTGGAGATTGTCCAGGAAGGGTAAGGGTAGGAATTTGCTGGTGGCAGTGAGTGCCACTCCCTACCCGTAGGAACAACATTCGTTTATGTCTTCATCTTTCCTTTTGTAGGTATGAAACACAGGCCTCTTTGTCGGGCCCCTACCTGACCTCCGTGATGGGGAACGTGGCTGGGGAACGTGAGTTCTGGCAACTCATCCAACAGCCTAACACCCCCCTGCTCCAAGGTGAGACTAGTGGCCTTCCACCCACGGACATGTCCCTCACCCCAACTTTACCCAGCTATAAGGCCTCATCAACTCACTCTAGCTTTCCTCTGAAACTTCCTGGCCCACAGCTTCCTAAAACCATTGATGTTCAAAGTTGGATATAATTTATTTAATTTCTTAGTATTTTTATGTAGTTTTACGGAAACTCCAAGAAACTAGATAGGGATAAAAGAAAAAAATTAAAATCACCTATAATTTGCCATCTAGAAATAACATCTTTGGGAGTATTCTCTTTTAAAACAAGTTAGTTTGTTTTTTATCAAATATGGAGAAATATTCTGTATCAATGCTATCCAGTGAACATGTGTATAATTTTAAATTGTCTAGTTGATATATCTTATTTAACCCCAAATATTCAAAATATTATCACTATAATATATAATCAATATAAAAGTATTAATGACATTTATACCTTTTTTTTTTTTTTTTTTTTGGTACTAAGACTTCAAGTACTCAGTTTCTGCACATGTCTAGTGGCTGGCATATTGGATGCCACAATTCTATATGCGGCTTTGCAACTTTTTTTCATCCTTTTTTTTTTTTTTTTTTTTTAATTTTGAGACAGAGTCTCTCTACGTTGCCCTTGGTAAAGTGTTGTAGTGTCACAACTCACAGCAACCTCAAACTCCTGGGCTTAAGCAATTCTCCTGCCTCAGCCTCCCAAGTAGTTGGTAATATAGGCACCTGCCACAATGTCCTGCTATTTTTTGTTGCAGTTGTCATTCTTGTTCAGCTGGCCCAGGCTGGGTTCGAACCTGCCACCCTTGGTGTATGTGGCTGGTGCCATAACCGCTGTGCTACAAGTGCCAAACCTTTTTGTTTTTTATTCTTAATATGTTGTAGACATCTTGCCATGACAGGAAATGTAGGTCTTCCTCTTTCTTTTTAATAGCCACGTAGGATATTATCCATTAAGTTGCTTTTGGTGGTAAGCAATAGGAAATACAACACAAACCAGTTTCAACAATATGACATCTACTTGTTCATGTGCTCAGAAGTCCAGAGAGAGTGAGGATTTCGGGAGTGTTGTAATTTCAGGGATTTCGGGACTCCAGCTTTGCTTCCCTGTGACTCCTTTGGTTCTGTGCTACTCTCTCTGTGGCTTCTTCTTGCAGAGAGACCCTTCTGTTTTTTCCTGGGGCTGTTTGCTTTTATAATTGAAGAAAAGGATAGCGGTGCCTGTGGCTCAGCGAGTAGGGCGCCAGCCCCATATACTGAAGGTGGCGGGTTCAAACCCGGCCTCAACCAAACTGCAAAACAGAAAAATAGTCGGGCATTGTGGCTGGCGCCTATAGTCCCAGCTACTCGAGAGGCTGAGGCAAGAGAATCACCTGAGTCCACGAGTTGGAGGTTGCTGTGAGCTGTGTGATGCCACGGTACTCTACCAAGAGCGATAAAGTGAGACTCTGTCTCTACAAAAAAAAAAAAAAGAAAGAAAAGGAAACTAGGCCTGGCAAGTTTCTCCTAGTACCTCAAAGGCTGAATGGGCCCACATGTCTTTTCCTGGGTCCACCCCTGTTGCTGAGAGATTGTCTCAGTTCTGAACCCATCATTGAGTAGGGGGAAGAGATATCACCACTGACTTAGGTCAATCCGGGCCCAGCCCTGGCAGTGGGCTGCTGCATGAGTGGAATGAATGGGCCGAGGGACCTAAAGCCTATGGGGCCTTTAGGTATTTCCAGTTTTAGTTCTTATGCCCCCAGCTATGATGAGCATCCTTGTACATCAGTTAAGGCCATCTGTCCCTAGTCTGGTAAGTTCCTTTTATACTGCCCTGAAGAACTTTTAGGAGGCAGTAACTGTGTGCCAGGCACTGTGCCATGTGCTTTATAGAAAATAGGATTTTTTGAGGGAGGCTAATTCTGCCCTTGTTCTGATTAAATTGAGAAATAAAACAAAGGGACTACGGATGGAAACCCCAAATCTGGCCAGCCCTATTACCAATAAAGACTAGAGGATAGGCTCGGCGCCTGTGGCTCAGCAGACTAAGGCGCCAGCCATGTAAACCTGAGCTGGCGGGTTCGAATCCAGCCTGGGCCTGCCAACCAACAATGACACTGCAACCCAAACAAAAATAGCCAGGCGTTGTGGCGGGCGCCTGTAGTCCCAGCTACTTGGGAGGCAGAGGTAGGAGACTTGCTTGAGCCCAGGAATTGGAGGTTTCTGTGAGCTGTAATGCCACGACACTCTATCCAGGGCGACAGCTTGAGGCTCTGTCTCAAAAAAAAAAAAAAAAAAAGACTAGAGGATATAGTCTTAGGGCAAGAGCCAGGTGGACCCAGCCAGAAAGCAGAGCTGAGCAGTTGAAGCCCCCACTTCCTACCTCCTCCACACCCCAAATCCTGAAGGAAGCCCCTTCCCCTAAGAAAAAAAGAGCTTGGGCTGCATATGCCAAAATTCTTCCCAAATTAACTAATTGCATAAATCACTTCTCTGCCTTCCTTGGGCTAGAAAGTGGCTGGGAATTATAGTAATTGAATTCCCTCTTGTCTTGGTCCATTCAGCCTGCTCTATCAAAACACTGTAAACTAGGTAACTTACAAACAACAGAAACTTATTTCTCATAGTTCTGGAGGCTGGGAAATCCAAGATGGGACACTGACAGATTTGGCATCTGGTGAAGGCCTACTTTCTGGCTCATAGGTGATGCCTTTCAGCTGTGTCCTCACATGGCAGGAGGGACTTGGGGCAGTTCCTGGGCATTGGGGCAGTGACAACATTGACTACTATTTCTTGAGTGCCTACTCTCTTTTATAAGGGCTGCACCTTCATGATTCAATCATCTCCCAAACCGACCTCCCAACCCCCTGCCACCAATACCATCATCTTGGAGATTAGATTTCAGTGCATGAATTTTAGGGGACACAAACATTCAGATCATAGCACCTCCACTAAGAGGAAGTATTCCTGATAGCTAGGCTCTGTCAGAGGACACTTTCAACTCCCCTGTAGGTCGCAGTGAGAACATTGCCACTCACGGAGGCAGGCCAAAGTCACAGGCTAAGGAGTGACAGAACTGAGGCTTAAAACCATTTGTCTTACTAGAGCCTAGATTCTTTCTAGTAAGCAAAGGCTGACTCTTGGGAAACTTCACTCATGGTCCTGAACCTTCCACACTGAGTGAGTCCCTGATGGCCCCTTGGATATTATGAAGACAGTGACCCTGCCTGTCAGGCGTTGTCAGGGTTTCTGCTTCCTTTTGCCTAACATTTGTCATCCAGCATGCTACCTTCACCCCTGCCCTCTGGAGGCTTTCCCACTGAAAGATGAGCCTGCAGAAGCTGAATGCCCAGCCTCCTGACTAGCCCTGGGCAGCTCCCAGCTACCACCACCAAGGACTAAGCAGATCTCACAGGCCCTGGCCTCAGGGTGGGGGTCTGGAAGATAAGCATGGTGGTGGGATATCCTATCCAGATAACCCCCCTTCTCAATCTGTTTCTGCAGGTATTGCTGACTATAGACCCAAGGATGGAGAAAACATTGAGCTGAGGCTGGTTCGCTGGTAGCCTCTGGGCACCCTCAACTAGCAGCCTCACACACTCCCTAAGCTTCTCCCCTGCCTGCTAATGTCCCTGGAATAGGCACTTGCATTGCTGCCACCCCCTATGTACTTGGAGCAATGTCCCCTAGGCTGCCCTGGCCACTGCCCCTGCAAGGGTC
The DNA here is from genome assembly GCA_963573935.1 of Arctocebus calabarensis. Classification (NCBI taxonomy): domain Eukaryota; kingdom Metazoa; phylum Chordata; class Mammalia; order Primates; family Lorisidae; genus Arctocebus; species Arctocebus calabarensis. Next base: position 24,176 of record CAUYON010084645.1, read on the forward strand.
CTAAGCACAGCCCACCCTGGAGCAGGGAGCCAAGCCCCTTCCCTGGGAAGTCCTTCTGCCCAGGTCTGGCCAGCCTGGCCCTCAGGCCTCCTGGGAAGGCCACCCTATGGTCTGAAGAACATGAACCATCTTGGACTTCTCAGCAGCAGAAGAAGTCTGCAAGCTGCTGATGTTGTGAGTACCATCTGTTCCTACACAGTCTCTTCACTCAGGGGCTGTGGCCCTGACCTCAGCTTTTCCCTCTGCAATCAGGGTGGTGGCCCCAGAGCTGGCCATAGCATGGTAGCCAGCAAGGCCTCAGTGGGGCTGCTGCCTCCAATGTGATTAAAGCATTGTCTATGCACATGCTGCAGTGTCCTGGTGCCTCATGCTGGAAAGAGAGTACAGGGGCAGGGAGTGGAGGAGAAGAGGAGGGTGCCTGGGCATTGGGGGAGTGACTCAGGCAGTGGCAACATTGACTACTAGTTCTTGAGTACCTACTTGCTAGATATTGTCTTGCACAAATCTGTGAGATTGTTGATAATTTTGTTTTCATGTTTGCTTTATGTATAAGGAAACTAGGGTAGCACCTGTGGCTCAGTGGGTAGGGCACCAGCCCCATATACCGAGGATGGTGGGTTCAAGCCCAGCCCCGGCCAAAACGTAACAAAAGATAGCCGGGCATTGTGGTGGGTGCCCATAGTCCCAGCTACTCAGGAGGCTGCAGCAAGAGAGTCGCCTAAGCCCAGGAGTTGGAGGTTGCTATGAGCTATGATGCCATGGCACTCCACTGAGGGTGATAAAGTGAGACTCTGTCTCTTAAAAAAAATTTATATATATATATAAGGAAACTAGTGCTCAAAAAGAGAAAGTGACTCACCCAAGGTCACAGACTTGGGAGGACTGGCTTAGGAGACACACAGACCTAGTGTGTGGTGGCTCCCAGATCCCCCACTAAAATGCTGAAAAGTGGGAGCTTTGATGATTGTTATGAGCACATAGTGTGGCCCTGATTCAGTTGGAGGTTGGACCCTGGGGCTAGACTCTCATTCCCTGCTTTTCATTAAGGCAGAGTCAGCCAGGATGTGGGGACCTTACCTCTCAGTGGGGGTCTGGGATTCTGGACTGCCCTCAGAAGGGGTCTCTGATGGACAACACATCATGTCTGCGTGCATGGGGCCTGGGAGGAGGTGGTGACACACTCAAGAGTCCTCCAATGAGTCCTCCAAATTGGAGATTAAACATGTACTTTTTCCTGGAGTACCAGCTTGAAATATTTAGGGTCTGAGTAGGGAGAGGAAATAGGTAATTTAAAACATTCTTTTAGGGTGATGCCTGTGGCTCAGTGGGTAGGGCAGGGGCCCCCTATACCAAGGATGGTGGATTTGAACCTGGCTCTGGCCAAACTGCAACAAAAAATAGCCAGGCGTTGTGGCAGGCACCTGTAGTCCCAGCTACTTAGGAGGTTGAAGCAAGAGAATCTCCTAAGCCCTGGAGTTGGGGTTGCTGTGAGCTGAGATGCCACAGTAATCTACTGAGGGTGATAAAGTGAGACTCTGTCTCTACAAAGAAAAAATAATAATAAAACATTCTTTTATATTGAAACAAACATGAGGGTATCAGGAAGCCAAATGCAAAACTGCCCCCCTTTTTTGGGGTTTTGTTTTGTTTTCTTGAGACAGAGTTGCACTCTGTCACCCTGGGTAGAGTGTCATGGCATTATAGCTTTTAGCAATCTCAAACTCTTGGGCTCAAGAGATCCTCTTGCTTCAGCCTCCCAATTAACTGGTACCCACCACCACACTTGGCTAGTTTTTCTATTTCTAGTAGAGATGAGGTCTTGAACTCCTGAGCTCAAGGGAGCCTCAAAAGCTGCCATACCTGATGGAGGAATGTCTGCACCCAGAAACCCCAAGTGCTTGTTCATTTGCTTTCCTTAATCATGGCAAGGGGGACCTATGCCTCTCCCTTAAGAAGCCGGCAGTGCAGGATAGAGATTCAGAGGGCAGCAGCTTGCATCTGGTCACACGCAGCCTGTAGATGGCAGAGCTGAGATCCTTAGCCACTGATCCCAGTGCCCTACACTTGCCATTATACCGTTGTGCTACCTTCCTGCTCTGAGACTGAGGCTGAGGAAGCCACAGGCCCCTCCCATACTGGGGAGTCTAGGATGTGGCTGATCTCAGTCTAGGCTAGAGGGGAGGTGAAGGATAACCACAGGGGGTTCCCTTGCACTGGGATTTTAAGAGTCCCTGGGCTGAGTTAGGTCCTCTCTCAGAAGGGATTGTCGTAGTTGGGGTATGTCTGGCTGTGAGGGACAGAAAACTACTAAATCCTTTTCAAACCAAAGGATATAACTTGGGAGAGCAGCCTAGGGCGGGAGTGAAATTCAAGTTGAGGCTCAGAGCTCCCCTCTCTCACCTCCACTACCTCAAGACTCTGTCTCTTCTCCCTCAGTCAGCTTTCCACCCTAGCAGGCATTCTGCCACCTTTCAGTTCAAATCCCCATACCCCTCTTACTCTCCCAGTCTATGTCCCAAAACCACTGGTCACTGGGACACTTAGTTAAGGGTCTAATCTGGCCCAATTGGCAGAGACTACTCAAAGGCACATGGGTAAGAGGACTGTCATGTTTAGTGCAAGGCCTGCTGAACAGAATAAGAGTCTGATTGACAGAGGCCTGCCCTCAGTGACCAGGACAGGTTTGTGTTTGGCCTGCATTTACTGATAGATCAGTAGAGCTTCAGCCAAGCCACTTCTTTCTAAGTCTGTTTCCTAACTCACAGCTGTTGCTTCAGTTTACACAGCATATGATCTCAATATGGATCATGCATGGGGAAACTGAGGCCCCAGGAGTGACATGATCTCCCCTCCCACAGTTGGTAGAAATGCATTCCTCTCCCCTCCCAGTGTCCCCAGAGCCCTTCTCCACATTGCCTACTTCCCAGGGCAGCATACCTTGGCCCCCAAAGAGCAGCATTCAGATTTGAGGGATCTGGGGAGTCTCAGAGCAAGGGCAGGTTGCTCTGGGCATTCAGGTAGACACCAAGGAATGCAAAGGAGCCCTTACTCCCCTCCCTGAAGCTGAGTGCTGCTGTCTCACATTGCTCCATGTGGGAATAGCCCCATGAGTGTAGTCCTGCTGCCTGCTTGTGGAGACAGGTTAAAAGCTGGGCTTTGGAGCCCACACAGACTCCAGACCTCCTGCCCACACAGGCAGAGCCCACACAGACGCCAGACCTCCTGCCACCACTCAAGCTACACGCCCCTGGGCACCTTGCCTCCTTCCCTGCCTACCGCTCATCTGTGAGAGGGATAATCCTGCCCCTGTCCCCAGAAGTAACTGTGAGGAATGGAATAGGTGAAGTCATTTGTCCTGGCAGCCAGTGGTGGTATGTCTTGCTGGGCCCTGGCCCTTTTGGGCTCCCATCTGGGATGGCCACTGCTGAGTCACCTGCTCTGGGCTCTGCCCTCAGCCTCCTCTGACCCAGGGTGTGCAGTTCTTTCTACTCCATCAGGGACTGCTCAGGCCTCATTTGGCTAATCCCTATTCTTTGTAGCCCCTCACCAGACAGGGTAGCTGGAGCTATTTCCCAGTGGCCTTAAAGGAGGTGTAGACAGATTTCTATTACCCCCCAAACTCTGTCAACTGAGCTCTGAGAAAGTCCAAGGGTATTTTTGTTTCTAAAAATTATTATTGCTGGGGTGGCGCCTGTGGCTCAAAGGCGCCTGTGCCCAAGGTGGTGGGTTCAAACCCAGCCCCGGCCAAAAACTGCAAAAAAAAAAAAAAAAAAATTATTATTGCTGGGCCAGGCGTTGTAGCTCATCCCTGTAATCCTAGCACTTCAGGAGGTTGAGGTGGGTGGAGTGCTTGAGCTCAGGAGTTCCAGACCAGTCTGAGCAAGAGTGAGACCTCATTACTACTAAAAATAGAAAAACTAGCCTGGCATTGTGGAGGATGCCTGTAGTCCTACTTACTTGGGAGGCTGAGGCAAGAGGATCACTTGAGCTCAGGAGTTTGAGGTTGCTGTGAGGTGTGAGGCAACAGCACTCTACCAAGGGTGAAAGTGAAAAAAAAAATTGTTGCTTTTTATTGAGGGAAACTTACTGGAAACTGACAAATTCCCAAAACTAGTATAAGCTCTGGGCACCCCAGTTTCCTAGTTTCTCAGGAAATGGAGGGGGAGCTGTCTCATTGGCAGGCTCAGTTTCTCTCCCACAGTCCTTTATGGAGAAACCCAGTCTAAATGTTACCAGTTTTTGATTCTCGGCCTGGAAATTACCCCAGCTGCAACCCTTGCCCTGCAATTTGGGCTATTTCAATAGTGATTTGCAGGCTCAAGCAGGCGTCAGAATCACCAAGGCAAATGTGACAATGTAGATTCCCTGCCCACAGCTGATAGAATGTTGGAGCAGATCTGCTGTGAGGCTGGGGTTTTTAACCCCACCTAAGGGATTGTGATGAGTCGCAGGGCATTTGCAGCCATTCAGCTATATGACCACCAGAGGGCGCCAAGCGGTTCCTATTTGAGATCTTGTCCACCAGGCAGGTTGCTGTCATTAAGGACTTACTGATCAGACTACAACCCAGGGGTGAGCGTATTTCAGTGGGCAAGATCTACTGCAGGAGAAGAAAGCCCAGTGACAGGAAAGAGGATTATAGCTCACACTGGGCACTTAGCTGAGCCTTAGTCCTTGCGTACCTGGATTCCAGAGCTTAGAGGCCAAGGCTCTGCTGTAATCTGGGTATCCTGTCCTGCCCTGGGCACGCTATTTACAACCCTGAGCTCAGAAAGCGACTGTGGATTTAGGTGAGAAAACCGAGACCAGTCAGGGGCAAGGGCCCAGGGACAGCTGCTCTGCCTTCCAGCCCAGGACTCTGGCCCACTAGGGCTGGAGGCAGTGAGTGGCCCTCAGGAAGTCTAGCTATGAGTCAGTTACCAGCACTTAAGAGACAGGAGGGGGGCTGCTGACTGGGGTTGGTATGCCGGCTGCCCGCTTCCGCAGCTATGGGTATCCCTGGTGATTCAGTTTCCCTCTGCTGGCGGGAGGGTGGACTCCGCCCTGGGCTGGGAGGCCGGAAGGATGCTGGGGCTAGGGAGGGGAGATAGCGATGGAGGGGCTTTAAGGGACTCCATAGTCTAGCTCTGCTGGATGCCGAGGTCCCATGAGGCCATTGTGGCCAGAGACCAGGTGGGCCTGAGACTGGTCTTGGGTCCTGAGTCCCTGCTCATGTCCCCTCCTCTTGGGCGGCCATGTGGGATACCCCAGTGTCTCTAGCACTTTGTGTTGGTTTCTATGGGGAGCTCTATTTGGCGCTGGGTAGGAGGGGCCTGATCTCCCCTGTGGTGGGGACATACAGGCTGACCACTCCAGCTAAGGGAGCTCTATTGAGCACACGCTCAGGCCAAGAGCCCAGGAGGCGCTAATGGGGGACTGTCAGACTGCGGGGGAGGAGCCAGGAGCAGGCGGGGTGGGGGTGGAGCGAGCCAGCCCACCCGACTCCGGGGGCGGGGCCAGGCCGGGAACCCCGGCTCTGCCCAACTTTCCGGGTAGGACGCGGGCGGCAGCCACGGCTGCGGGGGAGGCGGGGCCGCGCCCGCCAGGCCGGTCCTGGCCTGGGTTAGAGCCTGGCGGGAGCCGCTGCCGGAGCCATAGCCACAGCTAGCAGTTGGAGACTCAGAGAGCCGAAGCTAAAGCGTCGGCCCTGCTGGAGCAGAGCCGAGCTCACCGCCTAACACAGGCCAGAGCACGTCACCCTCACTGCCTGGGCACTGGAAGAAACAGCCGCAACCTTTCGGGCATCCGCAGGGATGGTACCCTGATCGCCCCTCCCAGGCCTATTCACGGCGTGAGCACACGGGAGTTCCCGCTGTCTGGATACCCACCCTAACGGCCTGAGGACCGAAGAGAAAGAAGGAGTGAGGAGTCCGTCTAAGAGCATCGCTTGGGCACTAGGCGCGGAGGAGAGTGGAGACCTCCTGGCACGGGGTAGAAGTGCCGGGCTTGAGCATCGGAGAGACAGCCACGACCTTGGCCCTGTCTTGAGCACGGTCACCTCAGCTCCCAGACCTCACCTGGCACAGGCCTGGCACATGTAAACAGTGCTTCTACCTTTCTGAGACTGGGGACAGGGTCAGAGGAACCCGGATCAGGCCTTACCCACAGCCGGGCTTGCTAGCAGCACAGAGCTGGTCACTGGGCTGCCTACTTTCTGCCCTAGTCCCGCTGGTGCGGATGTGTCACTGCCCGCTGGAGCACCATGATGCCAGGATGACCTCAGGTGAAGCAGCAGCATTAGCTGGTGGTGCTCAGGTGGCTAGGCCCTCCGAGTGGCCTCCGGGCAGCCCCCACGCCCTTGGGCAACCTGGGCGAGCCCGGGTGGCCATGGCAGCATTGGTGTGGCTGTTGGCAGGAGCCAGCATGTCAGGCCTCAACAAGTGGATCTTCACTGTGCACAGCTTCAGACGCCCCATGCTGCTCTCAGCACTGCACATGCTGGCAGCAGCGCTGGCATGCCACCGGGGGGCACAGCGCTCTATGCCAGGTGGCACCCGCTGCCGTGTGCTGCTGCTCAGCCTCACCTTTGGCACCTCAATGGCCTGTGGCAACGTGGGACTGAGTGCCGTGCCCCTGGACCTAGCTCAGCTGGTCACCACCACCACACCACTGTTCACGCTGGCCCTGTCAGCACTGCTGCTCGGCCGTCGCCACCACCCGCTGCAGTTGGCTGCCATGGGCCCCCTCTGCCTTGGGGCTGCCTGCAGCCTGGCTGGAGAGTTCCGGGCGCCTCCCACTGGCTGTGGCTTCCTGCTGGTGGCCACCTGCCTCCGAGGCCTCAAGTCTGTTCAGCAGAGTGAGTGCCTGGGTCACTGTCTGAGGAGGTGGGGTATGGGGCAGGTGTGTGCCTGGATGGCCCTGTGTGGTATACGGGTGTTATCCCATTTTACTGATAAGGAAACCAAGGCTCCTGACTTTGGAAGAGGCAGAAACTGAGGCTCAGAGAGGGCAACAGCTCAGTGAGTTCCAGGGCCCAAGCTGAGGCTCTGGAGGCCCAACTAGTATTTAATAGCAGTCACCAGTGATCTATGTCCCATGTTTTGTCAAGATCCCTTTATCTCTCAGATCCCCCTCCTGCCTCTGATCAAGGTAGTAGTATTTTGTCCCCATTGGATAGAGATGGCCAGAAAAAGATTAGATTTGAACCAGTCAGACTCCCTATTGTCCAAGTGATGTGTAGAGTCAGGTTGCAGAGGGAAAATGAAGGAGAGGACAGGAGGGCCAGGTGGGCTGGGATTTGGAAGGCAAGGGGCTCAGCTAACTCTGGGAATAGCTGGTATGTACCAGGAGCTACAGTGTGCTGGGTATTAACCTTGAGATGTCATGGCAACCACCACCTTCATCTCTATTTTATTGACAATGGTACTGAGATCTAGAAAGGTTCATGATTTACATAGGGTCACATGGCGCCTAAGGACTCGAAGCTGGTCCACGTCATCCCAGACACTGGTTCTGATGAAAGGGGGCAGCGGGGCTCTGGGTAGGGTAAGGCCAAGGTTCTAGGCCTAAATCCATCTATATTCTTCTCCCTGAGAGTGGACGCTAGCTTTCTGGCTGTCCTACTGAGGGGCATCTGAGTCACAGCCCCCACCCCTCTCTCTACCTTAACCCAAGGTATTCATGGGGGAGGCCAGGGTGCCCACTCAGGGTGGGAAGGCCTGGGTTCCAGCCATAACTTTGCTCATACTTGTTGGGTGACCTTGGGCAGGTCTGATCTTATCTGGGTCTCAGTCTTCCCACCTGTTCAGTGGAGGTGGGTGAGAGCTGATGGAGTCCAGGAGGACTCTTGCTCTCCCTTCTTGCTCTGAGATCCTATGACCCAGGCCTGTGAGATTGAAGAGGGGCTCTGAGAGTACTGGCCTGGGGAAGTGAGCAGCAGCCTGCAACTGGATAAGGTTGAAGTCAGAACCTATCCCTGCCCTGGAATCTTCAGAGCAGAGACCCAGAGGCCCTGTCCCCCTCCTGCCAGGCCATGGGGCAGAGCCAAAGCTCAGTTCTATTTTTGCCCACAGGTTACATGAGAACTGGGGACTGAGCTGGAGCATGAGCTCTGGGCATGAGTTGGCTCTGGGGAACCTGACTCCATAGGGTCCTCCTGGAAAGGGCCACAGGGCTATGATGGTCCCCACTGCCCCTTCTGAGGCCAGTGCTCTTTACACAGGGCCCCTGGCACTCTGGCCTGCAGGAAAGGCTATGGCTGGCCAGAACTCAGGCACCTGGGCAGAATGGCATATGGTCACTTCTTGATTTCTGCTAGTTCCCTCCTACTCTTCCAAGTCTCAACTCCCTCACCCCCAGGCAGATTGGGGGCTTGCTCTGGTTCCCACAGCCCTCTCTCCTTCCCCCATTGTGGTTCTGGATGCCCTGTCCCATGCCACTTGGTTACCTGTCTGCTTCCCACCAGACAGGCATAGGGCAACTCTGTGTCCCTAGCACCTGGCCCAGGTCCTTGCACAGAGCAGGTCCTCCTTAAGTGATATATTTATTGACAGCTGGATTGGTAGGCTGCCTAGGCTACATGGCTCAGGGTGCTTAGGAGGCTGGAAGCCCACTAACAGGGCTGGGAGCCCTGTAGAAATGGAGAGGAACAGAATAGAGCAAGGGACTGAGAAATAGGTTTTTGAACAGAATAGAGCCAGGGGTTGAGAAATGGGGGGGTTGTTTTCATTTTTTTTTTTTTTTTTTTGAGATATTCTCACTATGTCGTCCTCAATAGAGTGCTGTGGTGTCATAGCTCACAGCAACCTCAAACTCTTGGGCTTAAGCAATTCTCTTGCCTCAACCTCCCAAGTAGCTGGGACTACAGGTGCCCACCACAACACCCAGCTATTTTTTGGTTGTATCTGTCATTGTTTGGCAGGCCTGGGCTGGATTTGAACCTTCCAGCTCCAGTGAATGTGGCTGGTGCCCTAGCCGCTGAGTTACAAGTGCTGAGCCTGTTTTATTGCAGTTTGGCCAGGGCCAGCTATTTTTTTGTTGTTGTTGCAGTTTGGCTGGGGCTAGGTTTGAACCCGCCACCTTCAGTATATGGGGCTGGAGCCCTATTCACTGAGGCACAGACGCCGCCCAACTGCCAAACCTGTGTTAATTTTTTTTGAGACAGTCTCAAGTTATCAGCCTGGTAGAGTGCCATAGCATCAGAGCTCACAGCAACCTCCAAATCTTGGGCTTAAGTGATTCTCTTGCCTCAGACTCCCCAGTAGCTGGGACTACAGGCCCCCACCACAATGCCCAGCTATTTTTTTGTTGTTGCTGTTGTCATTGTTTTAGCTGGCCCAGGCAGGGTTCGAAACATCGGTGTATGTGGCTGGCGCCCTACCCACTGAGCTACGGGCGCTGCCAAAGAAATGGGTTTCTACTGCCAGAGGCTCCACAAGGGGCACCAGGGTCAAAAGCAGACTAGAGCGTAAATGGCAGATGCCAGCTCTTTTCCTGAAAGCAGGAGGAGGCTGTTGGAGAAGACAGGAAGAAGAAGGAAGCCTAAGCAGCCATGGGCAGGGCCAGGGGCTTTCTTCCTGCCTGGGCCAGTTGCAGGAGAGAGGGATGATGCCATCCTCCTGCCCACAGAAAGGCTGGAAAATGGGAAGCCAGCTTGTTGAGCCTATTCTCACCTGGAATCACTTGTGTCACAGAGCGGCCTGGCTTGATCCCTGGTCTCTGAGCTCTTAGGCTGATTGGGGAGACGTACTCAGAAGCAGAGATCACAATGGGAGGAGAGAAGTTCTAGAGCCAAGGTGGTTACAGGTGTGGTGGGCCAGTTCCTTCTCCCTGGGGAGCCCTGAGAAGGCTGCCTAGGGGACAAGGTCTGCAGTGTTGATGATAACAATGATGTGATCATGATGGCAGCATTTGCTGAGCCCTCTGTAGGCTGTGCCAGTTCTTCATACTGACAGAGCAGGAAAGGGTGTTCTGGGTCTGAGAAACAGGCCATGCCAGGACACAGGGTATCAGTCAGCAGGAACCTAGTGTGAGGATCATGGCAGCTATGGAGGTGAGCAGTTACCACAGCGCATTGGGCTCTGTGTCCAGCACTTCACATGCCCCTCTGAAGGTGTTGTTATCCTCCCCCTACTATGCACAAGGAGACAGAGGCGTGGAGAGAGGGTGAGGACCTAATATCACCTAGCTAGTGAAGGAGCAAAAGGAACAAGCCAGTAGACGTGGACAGGATTTACAGAAGGGTCAGCTATTGTGTGCCTATGGTAGAAGCTTGAGTGAGTTCTGATGGAAGGAAGAAGCGGGTCTCTGAAGAAGCAAGAGGACAAGCTGACATTTTGGGAGCCTCAAGGAGTGACTCACCTCTGACAGTGGATTAATGCGCTTTCCCTGGACTGCAGAAGCAGAGGTGAAGGGTTGGGTGGCTTGCACAACAAGCGCCAGGTTGGAACCTTCCTGCCTAGCTGCCTTGCAAAGGGTGAAATTCAACAAAGGTGAAGTTCACCTGAAATCCCAAATGCCTTCCTGGAATGGGAACTGGCAGGCCACAGGCAGCTCATAACAACTAAATTTGGAGCCAAAAAGCAAGAGGTATTCTGATTATCTGTTCATTTCTAGAAATGTTTGAGCTGGAGGGACTGTTGCCTAGAGAACAAAGCCAAACATCAGAATGAACTTGAGAGAGAAGTAAAATGTCCTATTCTAAGCTTAGCCTGTGAGTAAGCATCTCTTTGGCTCTTTGGAAAGTGTGTGTCAGTAAATGCAGAGATTCAGAGAGCCCTGGGAGGGGACCTGTATGGATTCCTCATCTCTCTCCACTAAAACTTGGAGAGGGCCCCACGCCATCATTGCCCTCATACAAACACTGTCATTTCACCAAGGCTGTATATAGCATTGATTATGGCACTAACTCCTTGGCAAATTGGCTGGGTGGTAGCACGTGTATACATAGGCACATACAGGCACACATTTATACAATTATCCTGCAAGATGGCAGGATCCCCTTTCTTTACAAAAGCAAAAGGTTCTCTCTTAGTCCTGGGTTCATCTCCACATGTCCCAGTGTTGGTAGCCAAAAATGCTAATTGTCAGCTATAAACAGTGAGTTTTAGCCAAGAGCCCACAATTACTTTCTTGTTTCCTTGTCATCCCCATGGTCATAAGTGAATGAAACAATGAATGAACCCAACATTTTGATCCAAACAAATTTTTTTTTTTTTTAAAGACAGAGTCTTGCTATGTCGCCCTCAGTAGAGTGCCATGGTGTCACAGCTCACAGCAACCTCAGACTCTAGGGCTTAAACAATTCTCTTGCATCAGCCTCCGAAGTGGCTGGGACTACAGGCACCTGCTACAATGCCAGGCTATTTTTGGTTGTAGTTGTCATTGTTGTTTGGCAGGCCCGGGCTGGGTTTGAACCTGCCACCTCTGGTGTATGTGGCTGGCACCCTAGCCACTGAGCAACAGGCGCCAAGCCTGATCCAAACAACTTATTATTATTATTATTATTATTTTTGAGACAGAATCTCAAGCTGTTCCCCTGGGTAGAGTGCCATGGTGTCCCAGCTCACAGCAACCTCCAACTCTTGGACTCAAGTGATCCTCTTGCCTCAGTTTTTCTATTTTAGTAGAGATGGGGTCTTGCTTTTGCTCAGGCTGGTCTCAAACTTGTGAGCTCAAGCTATCCACACACCTCAGCCTCCCAGAGTGCTGGGATTACAAACATGAGCCACTGTGCTCGGCCTTTTTTTTGAGATAAGAGTCTCACTCAGTCACCGTGAGTAGAGTACTATGATATCATAGCTCACAACAACCTGAAACTCTTGGGCTCAAGCGATACAATCCACTTGCCTTTTGAGTAACTGGGACTACAGGTACCTACCACAACGCCCAGCTAATTTCTATACTTTTTAGTAGAGACAAGGTCTCGCTCTTGCTCAGGTTGGTCTCAAACTCCTGAGTTCAAGCAATCCATCCACCTTGGCCTCCCAGAGTGCTAGGATTACAGGCGTGAGCCACCAATCCTGACCACAACTTATTATTTTAAAACTCTCCTCTTCTTTTAATGTAAAGGCCACATAACTAGTAAGTGGCAGAGCTGGTACCCTCTGCTGGCCCATCCTTGCTATGGTAGCTAGAACTACAGGGTAGGGTTCTGGTGGGGGTGATAAGGGCTCAGGCCCTTATCCCACTTCTGGTGAGAGTATTCAGGGCCACTTGGTGCAGGGTCTTCAAAGATGGAAGACCTTTACAACCTAGGAAATTTCCTCCAGGGATAGCCCCTGAAGAATTTTTGGAGTTGCTTCTTGTGTTTATTGATCATTTGGCTATCTCAAGCAAGATTATTGTTTCAGCCTATGGGAAATGGCTTGTAGTAAGAGACTTATTTATGTTTAATATTTACTGAAAATGTACCTTATAAGGGTATTTTAAACCCTTATAAGGTATTACAACAACCCCAGGTATTAGGCTTTATGATTACCCAACTTTCCAGATGAGGGAACCGAAGCTTCCAGAGGTTAAATGACTCTCAAGAGCCCAGGTCACAGCTGGACACAGGACACAGGAGTGGACATAGGTCATAAACCCAGGCGGTTTGACTCTGATGCTTGACTGTCCTGTTTCAGAGCAGGAGCCACTAAGCCTGCCTGAGGGGTAGGGGGTAGGCTTCTTGCAGGATCAGCCATGGAGTCATACTAGGTTGGCTAAGTGGCAGTGGTGCTGATGGCTGCTGTCCTGGTTACAGGTGCCCTGCTGCAGGAGGAAAGGCTGGACGCGGTGACCTTGCTGTATGCCACCTCACTGCCCAGTTTCTGCCTGCTGGCCAGTGCGGCACTGGTCTTGGAGGCTGGTGTGGCCCCACTGCCCACTCCTGATGACTGTCGCCTCTGGGCCTGTATCCTGCTCAGCTGCCTCCTGTCTGTGCTCTACAACCTGGCCAGCTTCTCCCTGCTGGCCCTCACCTCAGCCCTCACCGTCCATGTCCTGGGCAACCTCACCGTCGTGGGCAACCTCGTCCTGTCCCGGCTCTTGTTTGGCAGCTGCCTCAGCGCCCTTAGCTATGTGGGCATTGCACTGACTCTTTCAGGAATGTTCCTTTACCACAACTGCGAGTTTGTGGCCTCCTGGGCTGCCCGCTGGGGACGGTGGTGGAGGGACCAGCCTGGCAAGGGTCTTTGACACCTGGAGGAGCTCAGGGTCTACCTAGGACAGCCTCAGACTGAATCTAACCTCAGCCAGTGGCCATAGGAAAAGTAGAGAACAGGCAGCTGCCACTGCTGGGGGCCATGGGAGGGAGAGGCACCTTCTGGAAAGGCTGCCTCAAAGGCTGGAACAGGGACTCCAGAGAGACCTACCTCCTGTCCTTGCCTGCCTCACCCCCATCACAGAACCTGCTCACCACTGGATGGTGGGTCAGGCCTGGCACAGTCACTGTGTTTGTTGGAGTAATTATTAGGATCAGTATCAACTAGAGCGCCAAAAATTGCTGGGCAAACTTTGAAGACCTCAACATGTTACAGTGGTGAAGATGGTGATTCTTGGCGGTTGCACAATCCTTCCTTCAGTGGGACAGGCAGCTAGGGGGCCCAGGGAAGGGCTTCTTTGCTGCCAGGCTCCTCTAGGGAATTAGGTAGTGTGTGCCAACTCTAGGCAGCTGCTGTGGCCTCACCCTTGGGCCTTCCAGTTTTGGGTCATCCGTCCTCAAATAAACTATTTTTGCTTGTACATCTGTGTCATTCTTTGGGGACACAGACAAGGGAACATAGGGAGAGAGGTGGGCTACCCACACAGAAACTAGGACATCCTCCCTTACCCACTGCGCCCATCCAGGCTCACAACCCATCCCTTAGCTGTGCCCTGGCCCCTCTTCTCCATCTTCCATGCAGCCCTCTTTACCCAGAGGGATCTTTCTAAAACACAGACACTCTATGGCTCCTCACTGCTCATGGGACAAAGTCAGAACTTCCTTTCCTAACTCAGAAGTCCCTTAGGACCTGGCCCTGTGGCCTTGCCCAGCTCTCCCTTTTCTTTCCATTGGCTCTGCTTTCCAGCCTCACTGACTGCTTTCAGGTCCCCACAGTGCTACCAGAGCCTTGGCAATGTTGTTCCCTCCATATGGTATGCTCTTTCTACACTCTTCTCTTCTTATGGCTAAACCCTTGCTTGAGGGAGAAAACCCAAACATGCAGCTCTCCTTTAGAAGAGATAACCAAAAAGGAGGTCTGATGGTGAAAGGCCTTGCAGGGGAGCAGGGCTCCTATGTAGGGAAGTTAAGACAGGAATCCTAATGCCTAGAGGTAGCCCAGAGCCTCCTTACTGGCTGGCCCCCATTGGCTGTCATGTTACCTCTTAGATTCCCTAACTCTGTACACTTAACTCCCCCTTCCCTGCTACCTCCCCTGAGACCATATGCTAAAAGTCACAAGGACCCAGCCTGCTGAAGACCTGGGACTAATCCTGCTCAGCCATCTCAGAGCCGCCCCTTTCTAAGCCTCAGCTTCCGGGCCTAAAAAATGGGTTGATGATCCCTATGGAGAGGATTCAAATGAGGAGCTTGGTGAGGCAGGTCCAGGAGTGAGGAAGGAGGTGATGGTGCCATTTGGCTCTATCCCTGTCTTGGGCTTGTCCCTCTGGGGTTCCAGATGCAGCTGGAAAATGTCTCCCTTTAGTGTGAGGGTGGGGTGCTAGACCAGGCTAGGGCTGGGATTCAGGGAGGAATCATTCATTCCTTTCATTCCTTCATGTAACCAGAATTCACAAAGGGCCACTGTGCCAGCCAAGCATGAAGCAGAGCTGCAGGAAGGGTCAGTGTATGGCTGGAGCGGGGGTGGACAGGGAGGGCCTCAGAGGACAGGCACAGTGTTTCCCGGCTCCAGGCTCCACCCAGGCTGGCCTTGTAGGAGGGGAAGTGGGCCTGGGCTGAGTCACCCACCACCCGCTCTCCCTGTGACTCAGAGATGCCACTGGCCCAGCCCAGTCCCTGTGCAACTTGGGTACCTCTGGACTCAGGCTCTGCAAGGCAGAGCAGAGGGATAGATGGCTTTGGTTAGGCGGAGCCTCCTTGGTGACTCAGGACCCTTCTCTATCCAAAGAGGGTCCACTGCCATAGGAGGAAACTCCCTGCACCACCCTCACCCAGGCTCCTGGACCTCATTGGGTATATGGCTAATGAGTGAGCTTCCTGTCAGATCGCAGCTTGCTGTGTGGTTGTGGGATAGGGGTAACTAACTGGGGCCATGCTTGATCTGGGAGCAGGTGTGTCACCAGATTCAGGACCAGTGAGCACTGAGGTGATTCTCCTAACGCCACAACCAAAGCCCTTCCTCTCTCTCCACCTGTCCTCATGTGTCACTGAAAATGAGGACCACAATGTTAAGTAGTGGGAGGGCTCAGTGAATGTCCCCTTAAAAGGTTGTCCCTCCAGGCTTTGCCTCTCACTACCTCTGTGCCTCAGGCAAGTCCCTTTACACCTCTGAACCTCAGTCTCTTCACCTAGTGCCTACAGGGAAGCAGGTGTCACCTTCCTTGGGAAGTTCTCCCTTCCCCCTGCTCCCACACTATGCCATGCTAGGTCACCCCAGCTCTTTGCACATCTCCAGGCAGGGTCCTGACTACATCCCACCCTCAGAGCTGAATTATCTTTCTTTTCCACTGTACTGGGCTCCAGAAGATCTCACTGTAGTCTCCCCAATCCTGGCCCAGAGTGTGGCATGAAATAGTTGGGAGAAGATACAAGTCAAGAACAGGAGCTCTAGAGAGAGAAGAGGTGGGAGGAGGATGAGGGGTCATGGTATATTGCATACCGCTTGGGTGCAGGACACAATTAGAAGAGGGACTTTAACAAATGTAATCAGTGTATCCTAATTCTTTGTACCCTCAATGAATCCCAAACAAATTAAAAAAAAAAAAAAAAACCAGGGGCAGCACCGGTGGCTCATCGAGTAGGGCACTGGCCCCATATACCGAAGGTGGTGGGTTCAAACCCAGCCTCGGCGGAACTGCAAAACAGAAAAATAGCCTGGCATTGTGGCAGGCACCTATAGTCCCAGCTACTTGGGAGGCTGAGGCAAGAGAATCGCTTCAGCCCAGGAGTTGGAGGTTGCTGTGAGCTGTGTGATGCCACGGCACTCTACAGAGGGCGATTAAGTGAGACTCTGTCTCTACTAAAAAAAAAAACAACAAAAAATAGGAGCTCTGGGTTCAGACCTGGGTTCAAATCCTGGCTCTGGCATGTCTAAGCTGTGTGACAAGGATCTTCCCTTGTCCAAGGGTCTTCCCCTGCTGTGCCTCTAGAATAAGTGGGGTAGCAGTAGAACCTAACCTCCATCCAAATGCAGGAAGCTATAATGGGCCAAGGCATGGCAGTGCTTAGCAACAGTGCCTGAAACGTAGAAAGTCCTCAATCAATGTTAGCAAACTGACTCTCGTCACATATGCTTCCAGGTCTTCCCTAAGGTTTCCTGCTGTCTCCCCCCCCCCACTCCTCAGCCTTCCACTGCATTTTGAAAGTCCCCAGGGCATGGTGGAAGTTGGGGAAGCTGGATCGGTGCTGGGCATCCTGCCATTGTAGACTTCAGAACAAAGCCTTGTCTCAACCCCAGCTGCCAGGGCACTCCTCCCACCCTCTCCTGGTAGCCCTTGGATTGTCATTCCAGAGGGCCACAGCAAACAAGGCCTCTTCTTGCTCCCCACTCTGCATTCAAATCAGCTGAGGAATGTCAGATCCTTCATTATTGTACTGTTCCTGCTCAGTTGCAAACACTTCCTGGAAATTGCACAAAATACTTAACTGAGGGTCACTTAACGGAAAGCCATGGAAGGTTTTGAGCAGGAAAGAGCTATCATCTTCAATAAACATTTCTTGAAAAGTAGACCTTCAGTTTAGTGTGGATGCTATGTGGAGGAATAATTGGTGGAGCTAGAGACAGTGTTACCAAAAGCTCAGCACTTGTCTATGAAGCCACATCAGAAGAACGAGGACAAGTGGTTGAGGAGAAGGAAAGAGAAATGTATTACTTTGCCAGCAAAGGAAGAAAATGTAAGCCTGGCTCGGCGCCTATAGCACAGTGGTTACAGTGCAAGCCACGTACACCAAGGGTGGCGGGTTCAAACCTGACCCAGGGCAGCTAAACTACTGCAACAAAAAAAATAGCCAGTTGTGGCAGGCACCTGTAGTCACAGCTACTTGGGAGGCTAAGCCAAGAGAAACACGTAAGCCCAAGAGTTTAAGGTTGCTGTGAGCTGTGATGCCACAGCACTTTTACCAATGGCTACATAATGAGACTCTGTCTCAAAAAAAACAAAGAAAGAAAATGTCAGCCTGTCATCTCAAAGTACCAAATTCCAAATTCATAAGGCAGAAATACAGAGCTTTTAAAAGAAGGGCCCTAAATTCTAGACTATTGTTTTCAACCAATAGTTAATGATTTTAATTGTCTGCCTTCCTTCTTAGGTGGGTAGAGGTCACAGCTTTGTCTGTGACCTATCCTATAGCCACCAGGGCATCCCAACAGTTCAGCTGAGACATCTCTTGCTGCACAAAGAACAAAAGACATTCCCCTGCCCCTCCTGACCTCCACTGAGGCAGAGATGCAGGTCTGTTTCCAAAAAGGATGGAGGAAGTTTTAAAGGGACAGAAAACATTTTGCCATTTTTGTCAGGTCTCATTCTCTCCCTTCCCTATTGTCACTCTCAATCTTATGTTTGCATATCTATAGAAGGCAGGGTGACTACTCTGTTATAATAGGAGGCAGGGAGACAAGAGAAGACCTGTTGTTGTGGTCCAGATGAGTAAATGATAGTGGGGATAGGGCTGGGTGCAGTTGGCATCAGTTATATTGTTTTGGGGTAGAAATTTATCCCAAAACATTGTGGCTTAAAGCAACAAATGTGTATGATCTCAGTTTGGGTAAATAGGTGAGGAATTTGGGTGTGGCTTAGTGAGATAGTTCTAGCTTAAGAGTTTCTCACCAAATTGTAGTGAAGATTTTGGTCTGAGCTGCAGTCATCTGAAAGCATGACTGGGGCTGGAGAATTTACTTTCAAGATTGGTCATTCACGTGGCTGTTGGCTGGAGGCCTCTGTTCCTTGCCATGTAGACCTCTCCACAGGGCTCCTTGAGTGTCTACATGACATGATAATTGGCTTCCACCAGAATGAGTGATTCAGAGCAAAGAGCCATGAAATCCTGTTCTCAAAGGTCATGTTCTGTCTCTTCTAATATTTTATGGGTTATGTAGGTTAAGTTTATTTATCTTGGGCCCTAAGATACAAGAAGGGCAAGAATACCAAGAAGATATGATCCTTGAGGACATCAGTGAGACAGTGTATATTTGTTGTGTGAGTGATTGAGGATTTGAAGATACAGCCTAGGGCCATGAGGAATTAGTCTGGGAGCTTCCTGCTGGGGTGGGATCTTGTCAGCCTCACTTCTATATCCTGCTTGACCAAGTACCGCATAATCCCTGTTCACAGAAAGCACTTAGCAAATGTTTGCTCAGTGACGGCTGGAGGAGCTGCTTTCTCTGCATCCCACTGTAGACAGGACAAGGCCTGGCTTTCTTGCCCTGGTGTCTGAAGCCTGGATGCTCTGATAGCTCTCCAAGCCAGCCCCACTGCCCTGACCTTCAGCTATATGGGGCCACCCCGTTTACTATGCCTTCTTCCATGCTGTGCTGACTGCCACAACCCTCATATGGCCTCTCCTCCCTTCTCTAAGCACTGCTAGCATGTCCAGCTAGGTAGATTTATGACTCAGCAATACCTACTGCCTAGGCTGGGGATTTCTTTGCATGGGTAAACTTTCTTTGGAGGAGAAACCCTTGTCCATGATATTATGCTAGAGCCCAATATCAATTAGGCCAAAGCAGAATTGCTCTAGATGAAAGAGGGCAGGGCATTTGGTCTCCTCACTCCTGAGGTACCTTCGCCAGGTTTCCCAGGAACCCCATTTGAAAACCGATTTCTTCTTCTTCTTTCTTTCTTCTTCCTTCCTCCTCCTCCTCCTCGTCCTCCTTCTCCTCCTCCTCCTCCTCCTCCTCCTCCTTTTTTTTAATTTTTTTTTATTGAATCATAGCTGTGTATAGTAATTTAATCATGGGGTACAGTGTGTGGGCTTCATATACAATCTGAGATATTTTTATCAACCTGATTGACATAACATTCATGAGATTTTCTCATTTACTATGTGAAAACATTTTTGATCCATATTTAGAAGTTTTCTCCTGACCCTT